>BPLQ01006483.1:0-237869 GCA_021605075.1 Caerostris darwini | reverse complement strand
AACTAATTTACTTTTACCCTTTAATGAATACGAACAAATACTATTACAATAAATTTAGGATTTTTTTAATATTTGGCAGAATAAATAAAATAAAATTTTATAGAATGTTTTACTTATAAATGTTTACAGAGAGAAATGTTTACAGAGAAGTATTCATAATATTTCGCACGCATACCTCAATCGAAAATATTCCTTTGAGTGTGTGGGCAGTGGGGGGCGTACCAGTAGCCTCATATCCTACACATAAAAAATAAAAATTAAATTGAACACTGCTTGACAAATATGAACACATAAAAACAAAATACTATGAACTAAATAAAATTACAGCATATAAATGTTACATCATGAGAATTACAATTTCAAATACTAATTCAAAAAAATAATAGCCTTTCTATTTACAGTCTCAAACATTATTTCTTAGTTGATATAAACAGTCGTCCATATCTGGACCTGTTTTCAGTTGTCCGGGTGAGTACAGGATCTCCAGAAGTTGACACCTCCAACGGGTAAAGTTTTTGAATTGGTCGCGTCAAGCAACCACTACTCGTTCTCACCTGTACTACCCTGGACGCACCATCTCTACTGCTGTAGATTTTCTCAATTCGGCCCATAGGCCACATGACACGTTTTTTGTTTTCCAGTTCGATGAGAACAATGTCCCCGACTTTAAGTTCTTGGCACGTGGCTTTGGCCTTCTGCACAAGTTGGCTTAAGTATTCCTTACGGAAACGACTTCTCAGTTCTCGACGCAAAGTGTTGCAGTGATTCACGCGCACATTCAGTTTGTTGGAGTCGACTGAATCTAAATCAGGTACCCCCACTTGTTTTATGTCTTGCAAAAACAAGGAAGGAGTCAAAGGAATGAGTTCATCTGAATCGTCCGAGATATAAGTCAACGGGCGGCTGTTTATTGATGCTTCAACATCACAAAGTATCGTTAGAAGCTCTTCAAAATTTACTGATGATCTTCCTAGAATGCGCACGAGCAGGCTCTTGACTGAACGAATAAGCCGCTCCCACCATCCCCCAAGCAGCAGTAGGGGATTGAACTTCCACTTGATCGGATAACATTCGTTTTCCGATATTTTCTGCCAATCAATTTTCTTCAAGGCATTGTCCGTTCCTCTAAAGTTTGTAGCATTGTCCGTGTACACCGTTGATGGACGGCCTCGCCGTGCAATAAATCTTCTCAAGGTTTGCATGAAAGATTCTGTGCTGAGTGACGTAAGAGGTTCAAGATGAATTGCCCTGTACACTGCGCAAGTAAATAACACAATCCAGGCTTTTCCCCTCGGTTTAAGAAGTAAAGGACCACAAAGATCTATACCCGTTATCTCAAAGATTGCCGATTCTCTTACTCGGTCAAGAGGCAACTGTATAGGTGGAGTAGTCAACGCTTTTGCAGTGAATCTTTTGCATACAACACAACGTGATACGCAAGATCTTATATTTCTCTTGGAAGAAAAAAATCCAGTATTGCAGTCTTAATTTGGCTGCCAATATCTGCACACCTGCATGACAGTACTTTAAATGATATTCTCTTATCAAGCACTCAGTTAAGTAGTGTTTGGACGGAAGAAGGATTGGATATAAAAAGGACAGATCATCATCTCGTTCAATGATCCTAGTTTTAACACGAAGAACCTCGTCATCACCTCGCACCACTTGCAGACCATGCACAGAATTTTCTTTCTCATGAAAATGCTTTTTCTGCTCTATACTCCACAGAATGATCTCAGCCTTAGCTTTTTCTTCAACTGTTAGGGTTTTAGTACCATAAGAAGGCTTTTTCTCAATTTATTTACAAAACGCATCATCCAGCAAAAAACTCTCACAATCTTAGAAAAACTGGATAAACGTTCGAACCACTCGGGCTTCTCTATTTTTACACTCAAGTCAACAATTATTTTCTTTTTCATCTCTGCTGCAATTAATTCTTCGTTTGGCGAAAATTCAGACTTTGGCCATGCCTCCGGGAAAGCTTTCAAAAATTCAGGTCCCTCCCACCAACCGTACTGCAACAGATGTTGGAGTGTACAGCCGCGTGATGCTATGTCTGCTGGATTTAATTTCCCTGGGATGTGTCTCCAGTATTCCTTCTTAGACAGACTTCGAATCTCTCTAACTCTATTATTTACGAACACTCCCCAGTTTTCTTCTCGTTGAATCCAGCAAAGAGCTACTGTTGCATCAGTCCAGTAGTAGGTTGGGACTTCTCTCAAAGATAAAGCAGTAACAACGTATTTAGCTAGGCGTGAGCCTAAAACACACGCTAATAACTCCAAGCGTGGAATAGTCACCTTCTTTAATGGAGATATCCGTGATTTTGCAGCAACAAATTTCACATAAACCTGACCACTGCTTTCACTTCTTAAAAATATAACAGTGGCGTAAGCATTTTTACTGGCATCACAAAAAATATGTAATGACCAGGAGTCTCTTTTTCCATAACCTATACGCCGTTCCAATTTAAGCTGGGAAATACAAGACAGTCCGCGGTACCATGTTGAGAATCTAGATTGTAGTTCATCTGGCAAAGGTAAGTCCCAATTTGCTTCAGTTGCCCAGGCTTCCTGGAGTATTAATTTCGCAGGTACCATTGCTGGCACGACGAAGCCCAAAGGATCAAATACGGAATGTACTATCGATAGTAGTTTTCTTTTCGATAAGTCTGCTATTGGCTCAGACTTGAATGGTATAAATAAACTATCTTCTATACGGTCCCATTGAAGACCTAAAACTGGAGATATAGGTTCAACATTCTGTAACGATAGTTCTTGCTCTGGACCAAAAGTCCACATACGCAGTTCCATTTTGGCGTCCGCCATAATGGCAGTTGCTTGTTGTATAAATACTTCTAGCTCTACATTCGTATCAACTGAAGTGACGCAGTTGTCGACATAAAATGCATTTAACAGCTTATCTGCCACAACTTCAAACTTCGCATGTACATTTTTAAGATGGAATGAAATCACTGCTGCCAACAGATATGGGCTACTGGTAACACCAAAAACAACCCTTTTATGACGGAATTCTACAATTTTGTTGTTTTCCCACCAAAGAAATTTTAGGTAATTTTGATCTTGTCGACTTATGCCAATCTGTAAAAAGCTCGCCTAATATCGGACGTTACGCCAATCGCCTTTTCCCTAAATCGCAGTAAGATCGCAGGAATTTCTTCTACGAGATTTGGACCTTTTATCAAACAATCATTTAGCGAAAACGAATTATCCGATTTGCACGAGGCATCAAATACGGGCCTAATTTTACTAGTTAAACTATCTACTTTGAAAACTGGATGATGTGATAAATAATGCCCCTTTTCACTCTTTTCCGATTCTGGAATTATTTCCACAACATCTTCCGACAACCACTCATTAAATATCTTATCATACTCGTCAAAGTTATCCAATTTCTTTAATTTCCGTGTAGTGGCAAATAGCCTTTTTTCTGCAATATGCCGATTAGAGGCAATGTTTGGAGGAAATGTTTGAACCCACGGTAAACTTACACAATATCTACCATCTTCGTATCTACTAAGCCCCTTCAAAAATTGTTCCTGAACTAACTGATCTGCTTCGGAAAAGGTCTGCACTTCATCTGTAATACCAATTCTTTCCAAATCCCACATATCAGAAACTTTCATATTTTGAATATGGAGATTAGTTATTAACATAGACTGGGCCCCCTCTAAATTTTGAACATTTAGTTCTTTTCGTTCCCCACACAAAGTCCATCCCAATTTAGTATTAATGGCCGTCAGACCCTCATTAAGCTGAATTACTTCACCCGTAAGAATTTGTCCATAAATATCGCTGCCTATCAAAAGTTCTATTTCCGGATAGTCGTCCCCATATCCGAAATCCAAATTCTATGCCCTTTTAATTCCTTCAATAAAGGGCCTTTAGGGATACGTGGTATTGCTCCACAAATAATATCCTGATCCAGAAAGTCAAACTGATATCCAGTGCTTCTCCCTACAGGTCTCAATCTCATAGAATATCGTTTGTGATTTTTAGATTCAGTTCTTGCTCCCCCAAACAGAGAATGAGTTAATTTCTCAGACGAAAAGCTTTTTAAATGTAAGGCTTCGGCTGTAGATCTTAGAATATACGACCTCTGAGAACCACAATCCAAAAGACACCTTACCTTTTTCGTCATGTTCCCTGACACTACCTCAACCATTAATGTCATAAGGAGTACTTCTCTCATACATGAAGGAGTAGACATAGTAGCTTGTACCGTAGTAGACCCTTTTGTACCCGCTACACTCTCACACCTTTTCCCTGAATCTCGGGACATAAAATTATAGGGTGAGATCGTTTGCACAGATGGCATTGAACAAATTGTTTACAATCTCTCGCAAAATGTCCAGGCTTCAAACATCGGAGACAGCACTTTAATTCCCTTAATTTGTCTAATCTATCCTTTAGGGTCCATGACCGAGCTGAAAAACACTCTTTACTCTCATGACTTTTTCCGCAGAAAACGCAATTTCTTTCCTTGGTTGCTACCAAACTGGCAGCGCTCATGAAAGGTTTTTTATTTTTTAATTTACCCTCCTTGGGGTGCTCTTCACGCGAGGAAAGAGAAATGTCAAACCCTGACCTGGCGAGTTTTACTCTCTGTTCCCCTTCAACTTCTTTTCTCAAAAATTCTAAGAGGTTTGAGAGACGTGGACCCTCAGCATTAAATAATAAACTTCTTTGCCATACCCTAATCAACTCAGCTGATAAACATGATTCCACCATGGGAAATAACCATGCAGCATTGGAGTTTTGATTTACTCCTAAAGACTCAAGAGCTCTAATATGGGACTCGATTTTGTCAAATAATGTCATGAGTGGTAATTTATCTTTACCTTGAGAGTGCACGTTTTGGATAATTAATTTTAGCAATTCTCTCACGTATATTTCTGTTAAAATTTCCTGATTACCAAAACGCTCCGTAAACGCAGAAATGACCTTCGGATAGTTTTCCGAAGTCAACGGATAGCTCTCAATTAGCTCATAAGCTCGAGTCCCTGGTAACATTGACTGTGCTAAATAATGAAATTTATCCACATCATCCAGATTCTTGTCCTCGTGAATCTTTTTAAATTGACCCCAGAACGAAAGATAACTCAATAGGTGCCCATCAAATTTTTAATTTGAATTTTAGGCAATTTGTAGCGTTTATCATTGCACGCACTTATACTGCTATCAGGTTTTGATCTCATACTAATATTTACGTCCGAATTATCCGTTTTTTCCTTTATCCGACGACTTAAACTAATAAATTCATCCAAATATTGCTCGCAACTTATTACTTCGTTATTTAAATCATCGTCCGTGATCTCAGCTGCTATCATTAAATCTAATATTACCGAATCATAACTCTTTAACTCGGTATTCACAGTTTGTAATTTAATGAATTTATCTTCTAAAACGGATTTATCAGGCTCAACTTTATTTAGTTCCTCTTTCAGCACATTAGCAGTTCTCGTGAAACTACTACGCGCCGTGGCACGTTTTCTTATTGATATTGCAAGACTCATCTTTTTATCTTATAAAAGAAATTATATTCAAAATCTCAATTTAATAATCGCAGAATACAAATTCAACTTATTACACTAAATAAATTCACTCAACTAATATAGATAAGATCATTAATATACATAAGAAAATAAAAACATTTAAAATTATTAATACGCATGTGCTGAAAGAGGAACTAAATAAAGTTGAGCCTGATAAATCCGTTTTAGAAGATACATTTCTTATATTAACGCATATACAAACTATCAATACATATGATTACTTCTCTATACAGAAAAAACCAAATTCAAAAAATCCTGGCTGGCTCGCCACTTTTCTATGTTAATATACCGACATAGAAATGGGGCCGTTGGTCTACGTATACTCGTAGGACGGCCAAATGAATTAACATTAATAAAAAGCAATTAAAATAAATACTAGGACAAACAACTAATTTACTTTTACCCTTTAATGAATACGAATAAATACTATTACAATAAAATTTAGGATTTTTAATATTTGGCAGAATAAATAAAATAAAGTTTTATAGAGAATGTTTATAGAGAAATGTTTACAGAGAAATGTTTACAGAGAAGTATTCGTAATATTTCGCACGCATACCTCAATCGAAAATATTCCTTTGAGTGTGTGGGCAGTGGGGTACCAGTAGCCTCATATCCTTTTTACCAAAAAAAAAAACGCTCACCGACAATTCCAAAGATGGACATAACTCTCCATTACCAATTATACCTGGAGCCATTCTCGCAGCAAAAATTGTGCACCAGGCTCACGCACTATCGTAGATCGTTCGCTCTACTTTCAACGGGTCTTCCTTTCTGCCCGCAAAAACTCCAAAAAAGGGATGGATCCCACCAAACCGACCGGTTCTTTTGGACCTGACCGTGTGACCGGGATGGGTTATCTACCATTCCTGGATTCATACAAAAAATAAAGGAAATACCCCTTACCCTCACACAACAGGATAATTACCAGTTACAACATCTGTTTTGTTTGTTTAAATTCTTTATGTACTTTATTAATACTTTTCAATTCTGAAATTAATATTGTTAGTGTAGTGTGCAGGTTCGGTAACCATGGCTTGATGGCCGAGTAGTCAGCGCTCGGCACTCGGTACTACAGGTTTCGGGGTTCAACTCCCGGCTTTGCAAGAATGTTTGTAGTGGTTCGGAGTCCACTTTAAACCGTAGGTCCCGTCAGTAGTAAACAGTAGGTCTAATAGGATCGTAGATCATTGTGGGGGGTAGTGTTACTCGCCTTCGTAACATGTCTTCAAGCTACACGTGCCCCCTGGTAGTGATAAATGAGTGATAGCGATGCAACCTTTGCTTTATGGCATAAAGATTAATTGTCTCTGTATTGCCAATTGCATTAGGACAACAGATTGGGCAACTATATTGTAGCTTGGTGTGATTGGGTTGAGATATTTGAGGCACAGTTTTGAGAACACACAGCTTTATTGGCACACGCACAAACACCGCACACATACAATTAGATGCATACCATATTTAACACATTTAAAGACAGTTAATCTTAGATTTGCAGAAAGACTCCACTTCTAAGCCGTAAATCCGCTTCCTCTTCGGGAGACAATCCGCAGGCCAATTAATGAGCTAAATATATTTCATCTTTTGAATGAGAAACTGTAAGGTAAACGTTTATCAGCAGGAGCTCAGGTTGCACTGAACTTCCTCTTTGGTAAGAGTTTCTAGGCCAACTGCCCTTTCTCCTGAACGCCAAAGGAATGTTCTTGCCATAGGAGTGTATAGGAGGAAGGACGGTTACATTATAGTGTTTTGTTGCACAAAAGCGTAGAAAAATATTGAAATTATTTTATATTTACTTAATGTATAATATATAAGCACAATAAGTTAAATAAGTAGACATTCTTGCATCTTATGCATCAAGTATAAAAAATTAATGAATGTAAACAGAGATTATGACAGCAAAGTTTTTTTATAATGTTTTATAATTTTAATATAATTTTAAGTAAGTAGTAAGTAGTTTTTTAATATAATTTTTTTATAATTTTATTAAAATGTATCAAAAGCTACTTGTTTATAAAAAAAAATTAATGAGAAGCTTACAATTTATTTAAAAAATGAAGATTGCAGAAAAGATGTCAATTATACTAAAATATAAATATGAGTTTTTTCCTTTTAAAATTTTTATTTCGTTCATCCAATATATTATACATTATTCTCATATAATTCAAACATTCTTTATGGAAGGCTATACTTCTTGTTCAATTTGTATTAAAACTAAAATCAAAGATAATTAAAAACGATATGTAATTAAAATTTCAAATAATTAAAAAATATAGGTAGTTTCCAAGTTATTCTCTTTGAGACATCCAATATAATGAACATTAGACCTTGGGCTTGTAAACATGTGTAATGCTAACGAATAAATAATGATTTCTATTCACGTAAATGTTTTTTTAAATAAAATATTTCTTTAAAAATATTTGAGAATTTATTAAATACTTCAAAACAAAATATTAACAAATGTATATAAAATGAGTTGTAAAAATATTCTGTCAGTTTGCATGCTTTATAAATCTAACTAACTGAAAAATTCAAAAGAATAAGAAAACTTCCTCTTTGTTATTTTACAGTTTCAGCCTTAAATGTTATAAATAAAAAGTAAATAAATTTAAAAAAAAACTATCTATAATCCATAAAGTTCTACTAAAAAGGCACATGAAAATATTCTGCCATTTATCTTTAAAAAAACCCAATGTAATAATCGCATGAAAGTTATTACTGCAATCGTACGTATAGTTTCTTGTTTCATAATTTTATTAAAAATCTCCTTTTTTCTGAGAAATCCAGATAACTTTTTATTTACCTTACTTTTATAGAATATATTTCTAACAATAAATCTTTTTTTAACAGTTTATGCATTAAAATTCTTCTCAACGAAGATTTAACATTAGAAAAGATTTTTCTTGCTTATTCAAATTTTGGTCTCCCAATTCTTTGTTAATGAAGAAAAAATCGTTAACAAATTGATAAATTTCTACAAAATGTTTATTTTTTGACAAAAAAAAAAAAAAAAAAATTGTAGAAATCTCAGATTATATAAACAAATTTAATTTTACCAACACAAAATATCTTAATAAAATTAGATAAAAACCATCAAATTATATTTCATATGCGCTTATTCTAATTGTACATGAAATGTATTCAGATTACTTCAGATTAAGTCAAATCTATTTTAACCATAGAAATTTTGGAGATATATTTTCTCCATCAAATTATATTTTAAGAGACTAGTATTTGAGATGATTTTTTTAACGCCAAATATGATTTCCAAATTTCGATTTTCTTCATTCAATTCCTTCTTATTAACTCACGCACTCCCTAATATATATCTTATTCAAATTTTCAATCGTTAATAAAATACTTTTTATTCCTCCACTCAAGTTCAAATACATTTTTTTGAACTTGTAGTGGAGGACACTTGATGTTAATACAGTTTTTTCAAATATTAATTCATTCATTAAATTTAATTAATTAATTTTAGTTTTTTCTTTAGATTTAATTTACATGTATCTACCAATAGATGGCGCCAGAAATAATTTTATTTATAAAGGACTTTATGCAATATAGTGAGAAAAAAAGAAGGAATTTATATTACTTGTTTTTAGATTGAGCAATTATTGTGCACACTTGCAAAAGTACCTTGTCAGTGCAGGCCTCGGGAAAATTACATTTGAGACACTGACTCAACGGTATTTCTTTCAGACTTTTCTTTATCAACGTTTTTTGTTTGTCTTGTTTTTGTTTTTAAGGGCGAGAAACAAAAGAGGATAACGAACGCAGAAAATTGAAGTTAGGTAAGGACGGAAAATCTGTCTGTTTAACAATGACATCGTCATTTACTCACACATTTTTCGAAAAAAAAAATTACTGCTTGCCACCCTCTCCAGAAATACTTTCTTTAAGCAAACAAACATAATACTGTGTCCAAAAAGTAAGACCATTTTTCAATTTAAAATTCCCGGAGCTTCTGTAACTTCAATTTTTTTTTTTTTAGGTTGCTGGCACTGTCCTTGACATCTGTGTGAAATTCGACGTCAAAATATTCATGAGTGTTTGAGTTACGCTTGGCTTTGTGAGACGCTAAAACTGATTCCGGCGATTTTTGAAATGTCTGAATTCATTGAGCAAAGAAATTGCGTTAAATTTTGTTTGCGGATGGCTATATCGGAATATATTGCTTTCCTATACCGGAAAGAAATGTTTAGAAGTGGTATACACAGTTCAAAGAAGGCAGAGAACTTGAAGACGAAGAGCCCTCTGTTGGCCGACCATCACCCTCAATCGACGAAGCTCACGTTAAAAAATTAAAGATTTGGTGCTTGAAAACCTTCAATTTACAATTAGAGACCTTGCTGATGATGTTGAAATTTCAAAAGGATCGGTCAATTCCATTTTGAGCCTCAAACGCGTCAAATCTCGATTGGTACCGAAAACACTGAATGCGCCAGCTCACGCTGCATTGATTCTTCGTGACTTTTTCACCAAAAACGAAACCCATATCGTTCTACAACCACCGTATTCGCACCGTGCGACTTTTGGCTATTCCCTAAACTCAAAAGACCACTCCGTTTTGTGTCGATTGTGTCGTGAATCGCCACGCACTTTGAAGGCCATCCCTGCCGATGACTTTTTAGCATGCATTGAGGATTGAAAAAAATTGTTAGGGTAAGGGCATTGTGTCCAGAGGGGATTACTTTGAAAGCGGTGAAATAAATTTGGAAAAATAAATAAAGGGTTTTTGAAAAAAAAAATAATTGGTCTTACTTTTTGGGCACAGTAGTATAGTAAGTAAAAATGCAATTCTATGGTGTCTCTGATTTATTACAAAATTGTTTATTAAAATCATCACATTATTCACATAATAAAATAATGGATATTGGAAAATAAGTATTATGAATAACATCACAAAATTATCCTAAAGAGCATGAATCTGGGGCACCTTGCCAATTATATACTCACCGACTTAATTTTTGTTAGCCGAATCCTTAAATCACTGCAATTCGCTATTTGCAGTCAGTTTCTTATGTTAAGAATTTTTTAATCGCATTAAAGCCATTTTTTTCATAATAACAAAGAAGAAAATGCAATCGAAAATTTTCATATTAAAGTTAATGTTATGGTCTTAGAATAACACGCATGGCACAAAAATGTGCACTGTAAAACAAACGTCTCTTTTATTTCAAAACCCAACGCACACTGCTGGTGTTACATTTCTTTCTCCCTCCAGCCAGCTCACCCCCCGCGCAGACGTATGTTTACATTATCGGGCGCTGACCTCCACCATGCACGTGGAGCTATTTATCCATGAACGTAACAGGTGATAAATCCAGGATAAACTGTAACTGCTGCCTGTGCAGCTAGAACTGTTTGTAGTCGTCTTTTAATCATTGATAAATAGTTTTTTCTTTTAAATATTTGTCTTTTCTTCGTGATTTCACCATCCTTTTATTTTTATGTAATACCCCCAAATGACCCCAGGCGATTATTACCACAATATCTATATAAGCCATGTTATGTACCTACTGTTGAGAGCTTATGGGGTGAAATGGAATAGTAATAAATCTTAATTACAACATGTCATTGCTCGCAACATTCATTTTCATACTAAACCTAGCTTATGTGATATCGTAAGCCATTTTGCTAACCCCGGAAAATTAATGAGAAATTGTTGTCTACGGCATTTGTATAAGTGAAATTTTGACATATATATATATATATATGTATGTTTTCAGTGTTATTAGATGGTTCCTGTATGGCAAGAATTAACTGCTACTGAATATTTTGCAGGTGATCACAGTTTCCAACAAATTTTGAAAACTGGTTTCTAATGTATCTACGGCTTCCATTTCTACATCAATAGGTAGTTTATCCTTAGATATAACCGTAGAGCCCGTTCTTGTCAGAGTGAACAGGTTTCATGACCATACAGAGCGAACTAAGAGAATATGTGTCCTAGAGTTTCATATATTTTCAAAGTGCAATTTAAAATGTATCGAAATATGTTTTTAATATTTTCAATGCTTTTTATTTGATGATCGGCAACGATTTTACGACCTTAATATTTAATGAATAAATGTATCCTGATAATGCAAAAGCACCAAATTCTTTAAAGCAAAATTATTTTTTATTAATAATCAGTTTCTTTTATTAAAAAATCTGTAATTGTATTAAAGCCACTTTTCCATAATAATAAAGAAGAAAATGCAATCGAAAATTTTTGTATGAAAGGTAGTAAATCCGGGATAAAGTGTAGCTTTGCGTAGTACTTTAGCTGTAGATTTTGCGGCTAGAAATGTTTGTGGCAATCTTTTAAATCATTAATGAATAGGGTTTTTTTTTTTTTTTAATTTCTTGTCTTTCCTTCGTGATTTCACCATCCCCTTATTCAATTCCTTCTACTAGCTCACACTCTCCCTATATATATCTTGTTTAAATTTTTAATCGTTCATAAAATACTTTTTATTCATCCACTCAACTTCAAATACATTTTTTTTTAACTTGTAGTGGATGACATTTGATGTTAATACAGTTTTTTCAAATATTAGTTAATTCATTAAATTTAATTAATTAATTAAATTTTTTTTTAGATTTAACTTTCATATATCTACCGACAGATGGCGCCAGATAAACTTAAAAAAAAGAATGAAAATAATTTATAAAGGACATTCTGTAATAAAGTGAAAAAAAAAGTAGGAATTTACTTTAAAATATTTTTTTATATAACTTTTATTTTATACCTCCAAATGCACCCAAGACGATTATTACTACAATATATTCTAGAAAGTTTTACCGACCTGCCCGAAGGCTTACGGAGCATTACTACAATATATATAAACCATGTTAAACACATTCTTCTGAGTGCTTCTGGGGTTAGGTGGAATGGCAATAAATTGCAATGGCGATATATCATTGCTCACAACATTTATATTGATTCTTGATTTAGCTTATGAGATGAAGTGAGCAATCTTGCAAATGAAAGGGAAGTTGTTTTTTGCAGCGCTTGTGTAAGGGAAATTTGGCTAGATGGATTTTTTTAGTATACTTGGTTATACTAAAAAATCCAGTATGGCAAGAATTAGCTGCTGCAGAATTTTTTGCAAGGGATCACAGTTTCCAAAAAGCTATGAAAACTAGTTTCTAATGAATCTACTACCTCCATTTGTACATCAATAGGTAGTTTATCCGTAGATATAGGCGTTCAGATCTTCTTCTGGACATATGGGCCACAAGAGTGTAGAATTTGTATAAAAATTGATAAATCATTCCAACTTTTTGATTAAAATGTGCAATTTTCTTTTGCTCCGTTATTCTGTGACACTTTGGTATCTAATCTACTACCATGCCAGGTTATCTGGCAGCAGAGTTTGGAGAGATCCCGTTAAATCCCCTTTTACTAACAATAAGGAGAGTTAAAAGTGCAAGAAAATATGGCAAGAGAAAGTGGAAATTAAGATATAGTTTACTTGAACGTGAGACTTGAAATCTGTATCGTGATCTTGTGTGTTAGCTGTAGTAGGCACATTGGACGTTATTTAAAATTTCAAAGGAAAATTACAAAAGGAATACATAAAGAGGGCATCTATTCACTTAGGAATGAATATAAAATACCACGTGTAGGTGGTAGAAAATAAAATGCATAAATAAAAGAATTATAAAAATAAAATATGTACAAAATATACAGAGTTCATAGAAATTGCTTAAAATATTGATGAAACGGTTATATGAGTGTATTATAAATGGTGAAATGATATTTTAAGCTGGTAAAATAATTACGGGTACCTGATGGCCGAGTGGCTAGTGCTCCGGCGGTACCACAGGTTTTTGGGTTCGATTCGAGGCGGTGCAATGAATGTTTGTAGGGGTTCGGAATCCACTTTAAACCTTAGGTCCCGGTTTAATATGGCTGTTGGGCGAAGTGACGACAACCCCATCTCGTAAAAAAGAAAACATCTCTAGAAATTGTCTAACAACCAAATTAGAAAAAAATTGTCTCGTCTCTTGTCTAGAAATCTGCCAGCAGGCACACTGCCATGGCCCACCCATGGGATTGTTGCGCCACTGATGATGATGATGAAAATAATTACGAGTTACTTATGACGAATAATTAATGGTCAATTATTTATCATGAGAAAATATTAATTTAAAAAAAAAAACAGTAAAGATATGAGGAAAAAATAATGAACATGAAAGTCATATTTAATATGAATATTGAAGAAAATTCTTGAGAGACATATAAGTTATGTTTATTTTGGAGAGTGAAGAAAAAATTTCTTGTTGAAGAGAATAAATGGGTTTTTTAAAGTTTATTTTCTAGCGAAGTAGGAGAAGAAATGTAGAGTTCAGAGTTATTTGAAGTTTCACTTTTTGTTGAACAATATATATTAATCTCTCCCTGCTTGATCAAAAAATGGAATGTGCAACTAATATTAAATATCTCGGCTTGAACATAGACAGTAAATTAACGTTTCGACCTCATATTCAAAAAATCAAAAGAAAAAAAAAATTCGAACAAATTTTATCTCATTCTCTCCCTCATCAATAAACATTCTAAATTAACGTTATCAAACAAAATTCTTCTCTGCAAGCAAGTTCTTAGGCCTATCCTTACTTATGGCGCTCCAAAATGGGTCTAGCTGCAAAAATGTACAAAAAAAAAAAAAAAAAAAAAAAAAAAAAAAAAATATATATATATATATATATTGAAATAACAAAAAAAAAAAAAAATTTTAATCGTCTAATGCCGATGTACAGTTTACCCATGGGTATCAGCATTTTTGGTGTTTGCATTTTTGAATGCATTTTTGTATTTTGGTGTTTGCATTTTTTGTATTTGCATTATTGGTACATGAAATGGCAGCAGACAATGTCAAAAAGAGTGTTGGCATACCAAATTGTGGGATTTGAGCACACACGCGATTTTTTTTGTTTTCCCAGTGAGCCGAACTGCATTTGATCGTCTTCATGAACTTGTATGCTGGATTTTTGTAAAAGAGTTGACGTAAACGTTGTTGGTCTTGAACTTGTTGCGCGGTCAAAGAGGAATCGGTAGAAATTTTGTTTCGAAGACAAATTTGTATACTACTTAAAAGAAGTTTATGTACATTTTTTTGATGGCTATACAAAATTTTTTGAGGTGTAGCACCTCGACGATCATAACGTCTCAATTCAGATTTAACAATCTCTGAGTAGGTGGGAGGTTTCTTTCTCGTAAAACGACGCATATCACCACAGTAAATTCTTGGGTAAGAGAGCTCTTCTGCAAGATCATCAAACAATACTGACAAAGGCATTTGGTCTTCACCAGGTGCTAATGCCAATCCAGCATCAATGTTGGTATTGAGTTTATTAATGACCGTCTCGGCTGGAGCGGGATTTACGAATGGGTCGTCATAATCATCGTCGTCTATATCAGACTCATCGTTCTCTTCCGAAGCGATAGGATTCAGGTCAGCGAAAGCATTTGAATCTTCAGGAAACGATTCTGTTCGAAATTTTTCGAGCCATTCTAAATCGATATTAATGTTTTGTGATTGGTATAAAGGCTTGTTCATTAGATACAAAGCCGCACTGTAAACACGATTGGGATTAACGCATTGATACATAAAGTGCGATTTGAAAGAGAGACGTTTCTTCAATTTCACGTAGATAGTGGCTGAATCGTTTACATTGCGAGGAAGACAGTCGACCGATTTGTGTAACGGATCCATTGATACCATATTGACGATCCCGACCAAGCTCTCGTATTTGCATGAAAGCGATACGAAGAGCAACGAGACGCTCTTAAAAGTCATTCAACTCAGAGAAACAGGAGGGTTGCTCAGGATATCGAAAGCCATAATTGGCTGCAAGATTTGGAACGTTGCGTTTACGAATATGATCGCTGCACGTTTTACAAAAGTCAGCTTCATCCAAGTCGACAGAGAAAATTATTGCAATTTGATTTAAAGAAACGTTCTTCGACTTTGAGCCACTGTTTCTCATGAGAGTAGTCGTTTAAATCGTAATGAGTATTGTTCAAGAAGCAATGGGAGCAGGAAGGAGTAACTGAAGAGGACGAATTAAAAGTATCCTTGAGAGGACAAGAACAGGAGGGAGGGTAAAGAGAAGGAGTTTGAACACATTTCGTGTGTTTAATATTGTCATCGTGAGGGTTGATAGCCTGTTGACGCTTGAGAGCTCGACGCTCCCATTGAAGGGCATTTTGGCGGGCATGAGTTTCAGGTATCGAATTGGCTATTTTTTTCCTTTCACGATCATGCGCTTTAACATTGTCTTCCATTGTTGTCAACGTTGTTTCCAATTTCCATTGTTTCCTTTTTGGCATAACCTTATTTCGGATCGGACATCATTTCAGGTCGTTACCGAAAACAATACCCATTAGATACCCATGGGTAAAAAAAAAAAAAAAAAAAAAAAACGATGTACAAATTATTCAAAACACCCTGGAATAATTCTGCACCCTGGTTTAACGCAACTTTACAATCCATCAAGATTGAAATATTCGTTCTATTGACAATTATATTACAAAACTTTCTAGAAATTTCTTTAATAATATTGCTACCCACGAAAACCCTCGAATCAAGGCATAAACTATTTTTACGTAATTCAATGGAAAATACAAGTATCCTTACTCTACTTCTAAATGGAATCAAGGCCTCAAACCACCATAACTTCCTGCTCACTTATTTTTTCTACTTGTGTTCAATAACTTCCAGTGTTAATTCTCATTCATTTCCAATTTTTATTCCAAGGGCTTATATTTTTTCCCCCATCGTTTTTCAGATATTTTACTTCACCGCCTACTCTCTTCTGCTCTCTGAAGATTTATTAACTAAACTAACTGACAATAACAATTTGATCTTCTCCAACGTACTTTTTTTCCTCCTTTGACCTTGGCTCCTAAACGAGCCTTTGGATCCTTATAATTTATTTCTCTCCACTCCAATTTGCTTTTTTTTCCCCTACTGGCCTTTACTATCCCTCGATTTCTTCGGTCATTGCAGTCGATTTCATTCTTTTATTTACTACTTATTTACTTTTCGGTAAACAAAATTTAATGCAAGTTCCTTGCTCAATTAATTGAGACGTTTCAAAAATCCTCGGAATCAGTTTTAGCGTCTCAGAAAGCCAAGAGAAACTCAAACACTAATGAATATTTTGTCATGAAATTTCACACAGATGTCAAGGACAGTGCCAGCAACCTAAGAAAGAAACAAAAATTATAATTCCATAAGCCCTGGGAGTTTTAAATTGAAAATTGATCTTACTTTTTTGGGCACAGTAGTACACTCCCTTTTGTTTGAATTATATTTTTCTGCTTTTTGCTATCATTCTGCGTTCTATACTGATCACAAATTTCATGTTACATTTTCATCACCAATGTTTTACATTTTTTTTCCTATTCTTTATTTTTTTTATCACAATTCATACGATTACTATTATCTGATTCATCCTTTCCTGATTTTTCTTTTCTACTTCTATCACACACCATTGAGTAGATGAACATTTCGTGTTCAGGCATTCGACCTCTTTATTCAACTTTATGGACTGTACAAAGATAATTTTAACTTTAAATTTCTATCCTTCTTCTTTCGTTTTTGTTTTTAGCAAACACATATCACTAAGAGCTTTGTTAACTTTTAATTCTTTTGTTTTTAATTTTGGTAATAATTTCATTTATGCAGCTTTAATAGTAAAATTAAATAGGAGGTGTGGTGATTTATCCCCCGGAACTCCGATAATTCACACAACTTTGCACTTAGTAGTGTTCAACAATAAGTTTCGAAATAATGAGAAGGCAAAATTATGTAGAAGAAATAATGCTAATTTGGAAATTTTGCAGTTAGATGAATGAGAAATAATATTTTAGATGTATTTTTAAAAGACAGGCTTTCTTTCAACGAGAGTTGAAATACTGAAGATAGATTGCTCGTGGAGCCTTCTATCGGCAGAAAAACGTAAACTTTATAGTAAACAGAGCAGTAAGAGTCGATGTTGTGAACTGGTTAAATAGTAGAATGGTAAAGTTCCTGGATTTTAGTGATTTTAAAATTTGAGTTTCGAATAAATAAAATCACCCATTGTAATTTAAGTTATTGGTCTTTTCATTTTAGTGATTATTTACCAATGTATATCTTTCCTATACTCTGTGTAAATTTTTTTTACTACTATGTACTGCATCAGACATTTTAAAATTAAGTTTTCTTTTATTTTTTCTAGTATATATTTAAAATATTTAGTATTGTTTTCTAAGATGATCATTTTTAAATTTAATGAATTTTACTGGAAAGTAACAATAAATCTAATAAGTAATCATCGACGCAATTGTAATTGATTTCTTATTTTACTTAAATAATATAAATATATGTATTGAGCTGTTAAGGAGAATAAACCTCTTCAATTGTAAAATATTTAATTATTTTTTTAATCGTCTCTCTAATATTTAAAATAGCTTTACAGTAGCATTTACATGAGGATTTGTTGCAAAAAGCTATTCTTTATGTATCACTTTTTTGCATAAGTTGCTTTAATTTTGACTTAAACATTTATTTGAAATATTTGCAATTATATTTCGTAAAGAATTGGTTCGTCGGATATAAATTAAAGTCAAGTATATCTAGCTGCATCAGGTCACTGCACCACATGCATGTGTCAAAAGCAAATGCAAATGGAAATATGTATATATATATTTCTTGACAGCTTAACTATCTATTCTAGATGCTTGTATTTACTGTCTAGATTACTATGGAGTCTTCATTTTTTGAGAAAAAAAAATAATAACTTTTAATTTTGTGGAAGACTTGCATGTATAAAATTAACTTTTAATTTTGTAGAAGACTTGCATGTATAAAATTTTTGAAATTTGTAAAGAATTTTTTTCAAATTAAATTTTAAATAAATTCTTAACAATACAGCTAAATAAATATGTACTAAAGTAATAATTTTTATGATTATTATATTTCAAATTAATAAAAAAAAACATTCAAAATATTAATCATTGCAAATGGTATACGATTATTATGGTTCATGTATTTATCTCTGTTGATGTTTGCATTTATTATCAGTGTGAATGTAAATCTACTTAATTGTAATCTAAATAATGAGGAAAAAATTTTTTACTTTTGAGCTTATAATGAATTTAAATGATTTTAGACTCATTTTAGTGTCATGTACTCATTTAATTTTGGATTATGTTTTTCTTTTTCTGAATTAAGTTTTTTGTAAATATTTTTAGCTCTGATGGATCTGCTTGAATTAAATGAGTAAAATTTTGATGATCAAATAAAAATTCTTCATGAAGCATGTGTACACAATAAAGATGGACAAATGTAAGTACAATGAAAAGATTTAAAAAAATGTTATGTGAAAATATTTGGTTACTTTTGCTAATAATTTGAGAACCAATCTGTAAAAAAATATATTGCCTAAAAAGGTAGTGATTATATGAAATCTTTTTACCATAGATTTCTTGTACTTTCTATGAAAAAATAATATAAATTTTGAATTATGTACAGAGACAGACAATTTTTTTAAAAAAAGAACTAACCATTTTGTTACTTTCCACCTTTATACTTAATTAAAAAAAACTTCTATTCTTATTGTGAATAATACAAAATTTTATTCTATTTCTTTAATAATTAAGAAAATATTCAATTTTATTTAAAAATGTGCTCAAATGAATATATTGCCATTACATATTTCCTTTATTTTCTAAAAGGACTTTAGTCTTTGAAGTCTCTTTAATAGAAGATTTAGTTTAAATTGAAAAGAGAAATATTCTTACAGATAAGCTATTTATTTGTTATAAGTTTTCAAAACAATTTTTTGTATATTTTTGTAATGCGTATATTTGAATATAAATATACTGCACTATGTATATATTTTAAAATTATATATTCTATCCTGCATTAAATATAATTTATAAAAAATAATTTCATTGCATTATATTAGCATTTTAAATTAACTCTAGTTTAATGAAAACTTCCTGAATTTGTTTTCTGAAAAATTGCTGTGTTTCTTGATATTATAAATTACTACTACAATTGCAAATAAGAATGTCCATTAAATTTTGGAAAACATTTATTACAATATGTATTTTTTAATTTGTAGAGGTTTTACTTTTTTATTATTTTTTTTGTCACATTTACAATTAGAAAATCAGTGAATTAAAAAAATAATAATGGAAAAAGGACAATAAAATAAATCATGTTTTTTTATAAATAGTAAGTGGCATATAAAAACATTTGGTGATAAGTAAATATAATTGAATGCACATGAAAATTCAATGCCATATCAATATACACTCAAGAGTCAAAACATTATGATTACCCCTACATTTTGCAATGAACTCGCCTGGATGACGTGGAAGGCACGTGATCAGGTGGAAGTGGTATTTAACTGGTATTAAGTGGTGGTATTAATCCATGCCAAGGCGGGTTGAAGCTGTGTTGCGTGCCAAAGGTGGGCCAACTCGTTATTGACAGGTGGTCATAATGTTTTGGCTCTTGAGTGTATATATATAAACCTTCATTTAAAGCTATTAATCTACATGTGAAAGACAGATATGCATTTTATTATTTGTATTGCGATGTAAATTTGGAGCAAAATAAAAAATAAGATCTAGTAAAATAATTAGTTAATAATTTTTCAATATTTTATTCAACATAAAAATATCAAATCTTATCTTGGGCTGCCTGGATAACTTTTTTTGTTAAGAGACACTTATAGTATAAGTAACACAACTTCATTGTTCCTGATATAATAAATGTAATTCTTTTTTACATCTATTTTTGTCAGAATATCATTTTTTTTTTCTATGTAAAACATACTGTTATATAGCTTTTAATTGCAGAATAGGGAATTTTGTTTTTAAATTTTGAACTTGAATTTTTCTTAAAGAATTAATTGTTTACACAATTGCATGCAGATGATCAATTTAGAGAAATACTGTATCCAAATCAATACCGTTATGAAATATTGTCAGCGATGACAGAAAGGAAAACAACTTTTGGGTTTAAGAAGTGACAGTATAATTTCATTATGTGGCCTTTTTGTCAGTTTCTAAAAATATTTTAATATAAAAGATGAGAAGGGGAATAATTATATTTTTTACTGTTAGAAAGATAGTGTTGTATATTGTAAATAAAATTATTTTTTCCCCCTACAAATAAGTCTAAAAAATTTACAACAATAAGAGTATAATTTTGTTTTCATAAGTTGGCAAAAGAATCTGCCATTCACTGCATTAATAATGTTAATTAAGTTTTAGCTACCTTGATATACTTAGTCATTTTACAAAAAAAAAAAAGGTAATTTAAATCTTCTGATAAGCATATTTTATTTGGATGATTTTAACTGTTAATTTTTTGTGTAATTATATGTTCTGTTCAGTTTAAAATTTTAATCAAAATATTTCAGTGAGAAGAAATCTGATTCTAAACTTGGCTACCTTGTTAATTTTTTAAATTTATAATCAATATTTGTGAGTGATATTTGAAAATTTGATACACCTAGGATTTGTATTAAAAGGTCTTTATACTAATAAAATTAATATATACATAGATAGATATAGATATACATTATACATTTTATGTCACTTACTATAAAAATATCACTGTCTAATTTACAGTTATGCAGTTAGTTATGTGTTCAGCCATAATTATATTTAACCATATATTATACATGGAGTAAGTAAGCTTAAAATATAAAGTTTTCAGAATAGTCAAGTACTCATTTTTTATTTTCATAAAATTTTTTGCCAATGGTAATTGTATTTATTTGATTAACAACTTTCTCTGTCATTTTTACTTCCTGTATTTTTTATTTATATGATTATGATTTTATTTTAATATAATTTTCAGCTAAATGCATTGTGTATTTATGGTTCTACTCCTTTATATGATGCCAGTAAAGTTGGCTGTATTATTGCTCAAAATTCCTTTGCTGATGTTTCATATGTCTTCAAATGATAAAACACCTGTTCATATAACTTGTCATCAGAATGAAAGAGAATGTTGCAGAGTTATTATTTAAATATGGATAAAATGTAAGTACTTTGAAAAATTTAGAAACATTTTATGAGTAAAATAAAAATAAAAACATAGCAATAAAAACAACATATTACTTTGGTGGTTTAATGTATTATATTTAAATATCATTCTTTTTTTTTTTTTTTTTTTTTTTTTTTTTTTTTTTTTTCTGATTTCCTCCAAAATAAAATTCATGAATTGTGTATCTGCGAAAATTAAATATTTTTGTAGAATACTAGCATATATATGGTGTTGCGCAGCTTTAGAAAATTTAAAACAAGCAAACGACCTACCCGAAGGCACGCGCTACAACATTAGAAAATAAAATACTTAACTCTTTTATATCAAATTAGACAAAGACAAATTAGTCTAATTAAATCTTTGATATAAATAAGTTTCAAGAATAATAAAACTTACCAAAATAATTTGGTTAATTTTATATCAAAGTAATAAATATCCTTTGTTTCATTGCTAACATGGATGCCAGAGAAAAATATTTTAATGTGTATTATGAAACAATAGTATTGCATAAATATTGAGAGTATATATATATTTGGATTCAAGATGCAATACCTTTGTTTATTTTATTTTGATTAACATTTTTCATAAAATTTTGATAATTATTGTGCAAGTTATATTTATTTATCAGATTGATAACAACATTCCTTACTTTTCGTCGTTTGCAAACATGTAGAATATTTTTCCACTCCACTGCCACATATAACAGACCATGGCTAAAGCAGTCTAGTCACCAAAATCAAATCCTATCAATTTTATATAATTGATCTTGGAGTTTATTTATAAACTTAGCAAAAGGAAATTATATGAGGAATTGTAGGTTTTTGAATTCGAATGGCATATTGGATATTAACAAAGATTATGCTGGAGAAGATGTTGTAGCGACACCTATTGATGTAAAATGGAATACAAATTGAACGACTTCTACTTTCACTGTTAAAAAAGGGAATTTTCCCGCTAGAATGAAAACAGAACGTAGTAAGCGTTCGAAGTAGAATAAACATGTTGTAATTGTGGAAATTGATTATCGTCTTTTATTTTGCCGTCTGAATTTTAATAACACTACGCAACCTTTACAATACCGCCACATACTTGGTGACCCGTGAATTGTTTGCAAACAGTGAATTATTTACAAAATGACTGAATCTAATGAATCGGCGAAAAAAGATGAAGTAGCGCGGGTAAGTGTCAAAATACCTCCTTTTTGGGCTGAAAAACCAGAAATATGGTTCTTTCAAGTTGAAGCACAATTTTCAATTTGTGGAATAACAGCCGAGGATACAAAATTCAACTACTTAGTTTCGCAATTAGAACCGAAGTTTGTTGAAAGTTTGTGGGACATTATAAGTGATGATAATAGAACAAAATATACCGCTGCTAAAACACGATTACTGAATACTTTTAAAGAAAGCGAAAATAAGCGTCTTCAGAGACTGCTGACAGGACTTGATTTGGGAGATCTTAAACCCAGTCAACTTTTACAAAAAATGAAAAACCTGGCTACTGATGGAATTACTGACAAGGTACTAACAACATTATTTCTACAAAAAATGCCTGATTCCGTACGGAATATTTTACTAGTTAGTGATGAAGGAATTGAAAAACTGGCATTAATGGCGGATCGTATTCTTGAAATGCAACCAAAACAAGAACTTTACCGCGTAAGCAATAATGTTTCATCAGGATCAGATGCCATAACTGAGTTACGACAACAACTTGCATCTTTGGATAATAAACTTGAAAAACTGAGTGTCACAAGGAACTCTCGTTCCCAACCTAGAAATAGAGGTCGATACTCTTCTTCTCATCGAAGTAAGTCTCGCAATCGCTATTATAATCCTTCTGGCAAATATTGTTATTACCATTTTCGTTTTCGAGAAAAATGTTTTCCTGATAAATGCAAAGCTCCATGTGCATGGAAAAATAATCCTTCGGAAAACCAGAATCAGCAACAGAATTAACGGCAGACTCTGCTGCTGACAATACAACATATTGCCGTCAATACCGTCTATTTGTCAACGACAAAAAACGGGTTTACGCTTTTTGGTTGATAGTGGAGCGGACGTAAGTCTTATTCCTTATACTTCTAAACACAAATTTATTAGTGACTATAAATTATATGCTGCAAACAATACTGCAATCGATACTTTTGGTACAGAAATTTTAAATCTTGATCTAGGTTTACGCCGAGAATTTCAATTCCCGTTTATTGTGGCCAAAATTAGTAAACCTATACTAGGTGCAGATTTTTTAAATAAGTTCAATTTATTAATTGATATAAAGCATAAAAGATTAATTGATGGTGTAACTAACCTTGCAGTTTATGGTGACATTGCACCCATCTCTATTAATGAAAGTGTAAATACAACGAGCAGCTTATGTAAATATTCTGATTTATTTTCTATGTATCCCAATATAACAAAACCAAATTTTCTTGTTTCAAATGTTAAACATAATGTAAAACATCATATTGTAACTAAAGGACAACCTATAAATTGTAAAGCAAGACAATTAGATCCAAAACGGTTGGAAATAGCTAAAAGAGAATTTAAATATATGCTTGACAATAACATCATTAATCCATCTAGCTCAGAATGGGCAAGTCCATTACATATAGTTACAAAGAAAGATGGTTCTTTTCGTCCATGTGGTGATTATAGAAGATTGAATGATTTAACTATACCTGATCGATATAACATACTTCGAATCCAGGATTTTCAACATATTTTAACTAATAAAACTATATTTTCTAAAATTGACATTACTAAAGCATATTATCACATTCCTGTAGCAGATGAAGATAAGGCAAAAACTGCCATCATCACACCTTTTGGACTTTATCAATTCAATGTGATGAGTTTTGGTCTCAAAAATGCCCCTGCAACATTTCAAAGGTTTATAAATGAAGTTCTTTATGGTCTAGACTTTGTGTTTCCATACTTAGACGATGTGTTGATCGCCTCTTCTTGGGAGGAAGAACATCGTTCACATCTTAAAATAGTTTTCCAGCATTTAGATAAATATGGTCTACGGATTAATATTAGCAAATCAGTTTTGGGAGTACCTGTAATAGATTTTTTAGGCTATCAAATATCTGCGGAAGGTTCACAACCTCAACCTCAAAAGATCAAAGCTATCATAGAATATCCATTGCCAGAAACTATGCACGAATTACGTTCCTTCTTAGGAATGATCAATTTTTATCGTAATTATATAAATAATGCCGCAAAAACTCAAGCCCCTCTCTCTACATGAACTTTTGAAAGGATCTACAAAAAAAGATCGATGCAAAATACCATGGACCGATGAAACTAGACAAAGTTTTGAAAAATGCAAACAAGATGTTGCACAAATAGCGTTAATGTCATATCCCAACTCGGATTACCCTCTGGCACTTCTCACAGATGCATCTGATTGGGCTATTGGATCAGTTATTCAACAAAAAGAACCAAATGGATGGAAGCCAATTGCACTTTTTTCTAAAAAACTTAATGATGCTCAGAAAAATTACAGCGTCTACGACCGTGAACTTTTGGGTATATATTTATCCATTAAACATTTTAAGCATTTACTTGAAGGTCGAGATTTTGATATTTATACTGATCATAAACCATTAACATTCGCTTTTAAGCAAAACAATGATAAAGCCTCCCCCAGACAACTCAGACATCTACAATATATCTCACAATTCTCTACTAACCTATACCATATCAGTGGTCGCAACAATGTGGTAGCAGACAGACTATTTAGAATTGAGGACATCGATTCACCTATTGTCGATTATGACTTGATAGCAGATGCACAAATTAATGATGATGAACTACAACAATTAAAATTACATTCCAAATCATTACATTTTAAGGAACACCAATTGCCATCAGGAAAGCTCTTGCATTGTGATACCTCTACTTCCAGTATCAGACCATTCATACCAAAAAATTTTCGAATGACAATATTTAATACAATTCACAGTTTAGCTCATTCTGGAATTCGAACTACTGTAAAAGAAATAACTAAAAGATTCATTTGGCCAAATATGAAAAAAGATGTTAAACAGTGGACTCAAACTTGCATCAACTGTCAAAAAAATAAAATAACAAAACATACAAAATCAGAATATTCACAATTTCAAGCACCAGATGAGAGATTTAGTGTCGTTCATATAGATTTAATTGGACCTTATTCACCTTCTAATGGATACACATACTGCTTGACGTGTATTGATCGGTTTACCTCTTGGATGGAAGTGGTACCGTTATCAAATATCACTGCAGAAAGTATAGCAAAAGCTTTTTATGAGCATTGGATTACCCGATTTGGTGTACCTACTTGTGTTATTACTGACAGAGGCACTCAATTTATTTCAGAACTATTTCGAAGTTTAGCTGCGCTATGTGGTGTTAAAGTAAACCATACGTCTTCTTACCATCCTCAGAGTAATGGAAAAGTTGAACGTCTTCACCGTACCTTGAAAACAGCTATTAGATGTCATAACAACGTTTGTTGGACGGACACATTACCAACGGTTCTTATGGGTTTGCGAGCTGCTCTACATGAGGACTCTAAGTATACAACAGCTGAAAATGGTTTAATGGCAAAACTATTAAATTACCAGGCGAATTCTTTGAAGAATCCAAATTGCCAATATCTGATGATAATTTTGTAAGCAATCTTCGAAAACAGATGGCTGACTTAAAACCATACCAATCCAAAAACAAATGTAAACAAAAGATATTCATTCCAAAAGATTTGTACACATGCTCACATGTATTTCTGCGAATTGACAGAGTTAAAAAACTTTTAGAACCCCCATATGAAGGACCCTACTTGGTATTGCAAAGATCCCCGAAAAACTTTCTTCTATCAATTAAACATAAACAAGTTAATATTTCAGTGGATAGACTGAAACCGGCATATGTGTTACAACCTAATGAACTTCTGAATCCAACATCATCAAATGATCATACATCTGTGCCGAGTGAACAAACATTTATACCAAGTCAGCAAGTTGTACAACCAAATACAACAACACGTTGTGGAAGACAAGTAAAACTTCCTGTTCGTTTCAATGACATTATTGACTTTTCTTCAAATTTATAATTCATCCATTCCATTTTAAAAATTAACTTGATTTATGTATGTAAATGTTTATATGTAATTGTATTTGTAATTATTTTGTGCAATTTAAATTTGTATCAATGTGTATTTGTTCGCTATTATTTGTATTGATATATTAATTCGTCTACCATTTTCAAAGTAACGTAACTTTGTTACTGGTAGGGGAGTGATGTAGCGACACCTATTGATGTAAAATGGAATACAAATTGAATGACTTCTACTTTCACTGTTAAAAAAGGGAATTTTCCCGCTAGAATGAAAACAGAACGTAGTAAGCGTTCGAAGTAGAATAAACATGTTGTAATTGTGGAAATTGATTATCGTCTTTTATTTTGCCGTCTGAATTTTAATAACACTACGCAACCTTTACAATACCACCACAATGTCTTTCTCTTTAGCACCTTAGAGCATTTTATGTTTAGCATTACGAGCTCTCTTCAACTTATATATCTTTCTCGGAGAAAGGCTGTCCTGTGGATAATTGCTTAAATTCAACTATGGTAACTGAAGTAATTGGTAGTATGGATTGCAATATTGGCAACTTCCTCATAGATATGTAAATGATTTGAATAATTCATTTTAAAAATGTGAGCTTTCTGAGTTATGATTTATAAAACTCCATTTATATATTATTTAACTCCATAAAATACATCTTGGTAACTAGCTTATCTAAAAATTTTTGAACATCTTTTAAATAAATGCCAAACATTTTATTCTGGCATAAATGACTTTTGAAATAGATTCCAAGGTATGCGAGAAGTCAAAATAATGGTGAATTATTAATAGATATTTTGAATAATTAAATAAAAGCAATTAATTTAGAACATTTGTTTTCTTTTGCAATTTGAAAATGTATAATGGAAAATCACATTTTCATTATTTATTTTAAATTTGATATGATAAATATAAAATAATTTAAAACTGTATTTCTTTGTCTGTTTTGTCATTTATCTTGATGTGGTAGAGTAAGTCTAAGCATAATTTAGCACAGGGGTGGCCGACGAAATAAAAAAATGAATTGAATAATATTTGAGCCTGCCTTCAATATATTTCCATCCCATAAGATTTATCACACTTTAACAAAATATATTTATTTTATAATGACCAAAGTAGCGAAAATCAACATATTAAAAAAATAAATTATATGTGCATCCATATATTCAAAAATTAACTGTTAAAATTATGAGAAAAATCAACATATTAAAAAAATAAATTATATGTGCATCCATATATTCAAAAATTAACTGTTAAAATTATGAGAAAAAATTAACTTTAATT
This sequence comes from Caerostris darwini, assembly GCA_021605075.1. Lineage (NCBI taxonomy): Eukaryota > Metazoa > Arthropoda > Arachnida > Araneae > Araneidae > Caerostris > Caerostris darwini. Next base: position 209,849 of record BPLQ01006483.1, on the reverse strand, counting down.
TTAAAATAATATTCCTGTGAATATATGACAGATATTGCCTGTTTTATTCATGAGTTCACAGAATAATTAAATTATATTCTGTGAACTCATGATGTGCATGCTTATTGGAACATCTAATATAACAGGTTCTATATTTCACTTTAAGTGACTCAGTGGCGATCCCTAGATACGTACTGTGGATTGAGGGAAAATAGACTTCTAGTTGAAGTTGTTAGTGCTTTGGTTCAACTTACACCTCCAAATCGTTTTTTTAGAAAATGAAACTGACCAAACACAAAACACGCTCAAATATAACAGACACTAACTTGCAACAAACATTACGATGGGCAAATACCGAAATTGACATCGATTTTCACAAGCTAAGTGAAAGAGAGGATAAGCAAATATCGCACTAGTAAAATAAATATTTTTTTTTATTTTGTTTATGTTTATATATTTTTTATATTTCCTTTGTAGTGTTATATAGTTCTTTACAATGTGCACTTAGTATCATTATTATTATATTATCTATGTTTACATGTAAGAATAATAGTAAACACAAAAATAATAATTCATTCTGTTTCAATTTTTCACACCAAAAAATGTCTATAGTGGGTTTAAACCTAATAGGCAGATATATAATTTTATATTTTTGCCTGCAGAGTTACGATATATTTCCAAAGTGGTCTGCAAAATTATTTGGGTTGGCCACCCCTTATTTAGCATTAAAATCATCTTTGTGTGGGCAATCAATTTACAGAACAATAATAAAGAAATACTAAATTTTGACTATTGTGTAATAATAACCATGTTATCATATACATCATGTTATGATTTCATAAAAGCTACTGAATTCCCAAGTATTCATGATCATTTTTTTTTTTTTATGACATTATTGCTGTTATCCACACTCATCTGAAGATGTAAAAGAAATTATACACTGGATAATAAGAGGGGTAATTTTCTTATTGTATAGTTGTATTTTTAATGTTGAAAATTTAAAAAAAATTTAGTTTGATACTTATTTATATTTATTATATGTCTTGAAATTTCTTATATCAATTATAAATATATCTCTATTATTATTTTTTGCTTAATAAGGTATTCAAATATGATTGTAATTTTATGTATGAAATTTTTAGATCGATGCTTTGGATGTAAATAATGAAATTCCATTGCATGATGCCTGCTGTTAAGGGAGTGTTGCATGTACAGAATTGCTTATAAAAAATAGGTGCTGATGTTCACACTCCTCAAAGTAAGAGAAGACCTTTACATGCAGCATATCTAATGGATAAAGTAGAATATACAGAGATGTCACTTAAACATGGATCATATGCAAGTACTATGCATTTATTAAACTTTTTTATTAAAATACTTTGCTTTGAAAATACAGATTTTTTACCTTGAGATATTCATTGTATTTTCATCGAAACATAATAAAAATTGTGTGTTTATTTTACAAAACATAGACACACACACACAAAAAAAGTACTTCTATAGGATTTCTTTTATTATTATTACGTCTTATCTGTCAGTTACTTTTCCAACTTTGCAAAATTAAAAATACCTACAGATTTTGAGAAAAACAGCCCTAGTTTTTATGTGAAAAGAGACTGTATAAACATATTTCTTAATACTTAAGCAACATTTATTCTTATTTTATATATTGTTGTTACTATTTCTTTCCTTTGTTATTGATAATACCCGTTAGTTTATGAGGGCTTTATAAAGAAAGAAGGATAAGCTTACTTTTTCAAATGTAGAAATATTTTGATATAAATTTCCATGTTTTCCATTTATTTCTGTTATAATGTTTGTATTTTTATTTTAAAATTGTGTGGTCTATGTTTTTAATTTTTTCATAGGTAAAAAATAAAAAAAAAAATGTGTATGAAATTTGAAATATGGCAAATAATTTCAGTTTCATATTGAAAATGTTAGATTTGAAAATTAGATCTACTTAACTGTAAACATCCTAAACATTATTTAATTAATCCACTAAATGTTTTAAAAACAGGTATAACTAAAGGGAAAAAATAAATTGCTATTTAAAAGAATTTTTTGAAAATTGCATAGGTTCGAAACATGTAAATATTTTCAATAACTTGTTTCAAAAATATGAGCTTTGTTAGTTAGCTATTTTATAATTTTAAATGTTCTCATTATAAAATAAATCCTGATATCTTCTATAAAAGATCTTGGAAACGTTTATTGTAAATTACAACCAGCTGGTTAGCATTGTATCATCCCTGATGCTCGCCAGCAATCCAATTGCTCTTAAGAAGAAATAAAAAAAAGAATATAAATAATAATATGAATACATATAATAATAACAAATGAATATAATAGAAATAATGAAAATCTTGTAATCAGCAAAAAATATAGGGTAGTAAGTGAAAAGAAGCACCAAAAATATGGTGTTGTGCAAAACGAGGAAATATGTTTGGATAATAAAAAAATTTTATTTTTCAAATTTAATAACATTTTGTAAACTGAATGCAATCTGAGTCCAGGCGTAACCATTACAAAATTGTGTTATTTCATCATCATTATCACGGCGAAATTACACGATTAAAATATTTGTTGGTTAAATAAACAAGGAATATCAGCTGAAATCTGAAAAATTAAAATTCTGCTGTATAAAAATTTTTTCCTCGTTACACTACCTGAAGAGACTCTTTTTTATTTTGCACAACAAATACATGCTGTTTACTAAAGTTTTATTAGTATGATATGTTAAAAACGAATATTTGTTAATAGATAAATTGCAAAAATTATATTTCTTTAATTATTTTTACCTTTTTAAATGTTATTTACAATAATATATATATGATCCAGTAAACTTTTTACATTTAAAAGCTATTTCATAATCCTGTACCTACACTTTTTTTAATAAAACAATATTACAATACATTTTCCATATTTTTAGATGGATATTATTGTTGACAAAATTTAAAAAAATAATTATTTTATAAAATTAAAATTATTACTGTTTAAAAATTAATAAAATGCAAATTTAAAATAAAAATATTTGATTCGAAATTGGAAGAAGTGTCTGACAGTTATCGCTAGAAATATTGGCGAGAGGCCAATTCAGATTGATTCAAACACAATAGTGTAAAAGGGAACAAAGTTAGTTTCGAAGTAATTTTTAGAACAAAAAACTAATTTATAATAATTAAAATTTTATATAAAAACACAGCCTTTTTTTTTATTATTTGCACAATATTAAATTGAAATTTAGAGGAAAAAAAATTTCACAATAGCCATTAAACTTTTTTCTTACAAAATTGCTTTGAGCCTGCATGTATCTGATTAGCACTCCGAAGAAGCAATAAATTCGTCCTTTTCTAGCTTTAAACTGGATGTTAATCTTTTCATTAAATAGCTTGTAGAACAGTTTATGACTTATTATTAAGAATAAATATTTAATTTATGAAAAATTTAGACAGATTGTTAATTTCTATTTTAAAGAAAATTGAAAGTTTAAAATGGATAGAAGAAATTAATTATTTATTAGTTAATAACCAGTTTTCTTTCTAACTTTTAATATAATATAAAAGACAATTTTGACAGCAATGTATTTCAGAACTTCAAGACAAAAAATATCAGCCAATATTATATTACTATCTTTGAAACACTTACACTGAGCCTTCCAACTCTCTCTCTATATAATGTATTGTCAATATATCACAAAATCATCATTAATCAACTAATCAGAATTAATTGCATCTTTGACAAAAATACTTTAAATCAGCAACAAAGAAAATAACTCTTTTAAAAAATGTTCCACATAATTTCTTTTCCCAGTACTTCTCTAACCTGTTATCTCTAAATTCATTTTTGTTTATATATATTTTACCCCATTGTTTCAAACTGCCATAAATTCTCCATATTGGGGAAATTTTTTCTCTTCCTAGAAATAGTGATTTACCTCACCAATTTCTATAAGGTCATTTCACTTTACCACACTACTAATTAACGGTAACTCACTGACTATAATTCTTTCCAATCAGATAATACGAAGATATGCTTTTCTTCATTGGTGCAACAGCCCCATAGTGGGCCAAGGCCATCTGCCTACTAGCAGATTTCGAAACATGAAATATTTTGCTTTTTACGGGGTAGGGTTATCAGCCCTACGCCCAAGGCTCTACAGTTAAAAATAGGTTCACATTGAACAATAATGTAACTCAATCTGAACTTTTTGATAATTTTGGTGAACAAATCACTCGCTTAATAGCCGTGTTATTACTAACAGTCGCAAGAACCTATCACCTGACACACTGTTTGCCTTATGAAAAGGCTTGTTGTGCCATCTCAATCATCTTCATTCCTATATCTTGTAAGTTTTAAATGGAAAGTTATTTTATCTACTCCATGTTATCGTAATGTGTCTTTGATTTGGATCATGTCATTTATATTTCAGAAATAGCATAATATTTTAATAAAGCAATCCTCAAGATGTTGAAATTTATTTCCTTTGGTTCACTAATTTATATCTGGTTTTTTTGGTCGACATCTTTTCACACCCATTATAGAATTTTGAAAAAAAAAATGTGTTTTTTTTTTTTTTTTTCATCATTGGAGTTTGCCATTCAACAATTTGATCTTTGTGTTTATTGAATGATTTTCAGTTTCGTTGCTGCAGCGTATGCTCATTTCGGGTCTTGAAAAATTTCTTTTTTTTTTCGGGGGAGGGGAGTTTGAATGTGTGGCAATGCAGAATTTTTGTTTTTCGAATGATATAACAGTTGTGTTATACAATTTACATGTAGAGAATACCAGTAGTAGCCTTTTTGCATGCAAAATGGTCGTGTTTCTCAATGGTCAAATGTTATATAAAACACACACACACACCCATATATATACATATTCAAATCATAAAATGATAAGGTGTGATACAAGTTATTTTGGAAATCAGTAAAACCCCAAAAAATTAATTGTAACATCCGGAGGATAGCATTATCAAGCAATATCTCGTACCTAATTGAACCAGATATTTACTATCAGAAGATGACTGAATCCAAGTCACATATATACACATACACACTCACATATATGTAATAAGAGGATCTGATTTAAAACTAGAAAAAAAAAATAATATAAAAAAAAAATATATTTTAAAGTCAATTCCTTCTTTTTTTTTCACTATATTGCAGAAAGTCCTTTATAAATAATTTTCATTCATTTTTTAAGTTTATCTGGCGCCATCTATTGGTAGACATATGCAACTTAAATCTAAAAAAAACTAAAATTAATTAATTAAATTTAATGACCGAATTAATATTTGAAAAAACTAATAACATCAAGTGTCATCCACTACAAGCTGAAAAAAAATGTATCTGAACTTGAGTGGATGAATAAAAAGTATTTTATGAACGATTGGAAATTTGAACAAGATATATATGAAGAATAGGAAGAGTGTGAGCTAATGGAAGGAATTGAATAAATAGTTGCTGTACGATCAAGTAACTAAGTGTTATTTAGTTTAATAAATACAGCCGACCAGTTTCAATTGCAATAAAAAGATATATAATGTATATTGGTTTATATTAATAAAAATTATGGAAAAAAAACGATAACCAAGCCAATTAATTAAGTTTAATAAAATAGTAAATTTACGCAACATTAGAAAAGGCAATCTTTTTTGAGCCGGTTGCAAGTACAACTTATTGAATTTTCGTTCTGCCTTAGCAGTCTGACTTTTTCACGCATAGGGAGTTAGCATCGTCTTTCTTTATGTATCCATCCTTGCAGACGCAACCATCGAAGCAATCCGCAGTGCAGATCTGAGAGGGGTCAGGATTGGGATTGCTGCAGGTCGGGATGTCGCAACGTCGCACGCACCCGTCAGGATCCATTCCGTTTGGATCGTTACAAACAGCACCTGAGCAAAAGAAAATATTTTTTATTAGTTTTAATAGATGCAACTGAATAGTTCCTTAATTAAGATACCATACTTTGCAGCCAGGAGTCGCATTGTATAATTCGGCGGCTTGATGGCCAATTGGCTAGCTCTCTGGCCTTTGGTACTACAGGCTTCAGGTTCGAATCTTAGCGGTGTCATGGATGTTTGTAGTGGTTCGGAATCCACTTTAAGCCGTAGGTCACGGTTTCCTATGATCGTAGAGCGTTACAAAGCCCAGGCAGACTTCTCTCACCCACATTATTCCCTAACTGTATAGGGGAAACTCAGTTCTAGGCACAGTGATGTGGTGTGGTGTAGTAGTAGCAGTAGTGTAATAATCCATGTTAAACTGTATGTCCTGGTCTAATTAGCCCAGAATGTGCACAAAATGACCGTAGAGCGACAAACCAAATCATTGAATAATTCAAGGAAACAATTCCGAACCTCACAGATGATGTTTGTTTTAAATTTCAGTGGTACAATGTAGCTGCAGGGTTGTATGTCCTCTAAATACTTTATCTGACTGGCTTCTTTCGTTACTTTCAGCATAAAACAAATTACCGTTGCTACTCGAATAACGAGTTCATCACTGTGCGCACATTCAACATTTAGCCTTTGCCAATTTCCTGAATTATGGCTCAATTTCCTGAAACACTTTACCATTTATTTACCAGCAACCCATGAGAAGTTATAGTTACCCGGTTTATAGTTACATGACTTCTTTTATCACGCAAAATAAAAAAAAATCATCTAATACAAAATCATAAGCGAGAAAGTTGGTTGACTTCATGCTGAAATTAATGAAACAGTGGCATGTGATATGAGTTCTATTAGCCTTACATAGCCTATTGTCAATTTCAAATAAGAGCTAACTAGTGTTGCAATATACTTATGCTGTTACAATCATGGGGCCTGATGGTCGAGTGACTAGCGCTCTGGTTCTCGGTGCCACAGGTTTTGGTTTCGAGTCCCGGAGATTCCATGGGTGCTTGTAATGGTTCGGATTACACTTTAAACCTCAAGTCCCGGTCTAACATAGCTGTTGGGCGTAGGGCTGACAATCCTACACCATAAAAAGAAAACATCTCTTGTCTCGTAACCTGCCAATAGGTAGACGGCCTTGTGTGTGTAATGGGGCTGTTGCGCCTATGATGATGTTACAATCAGCATGCCAAAAAAAGTTTCTTACAAAATAATAGAAAAAAATAATTATAGCATTTACTAAAATTCAATTGCTTTTTAATAATTACACTTCATCAAAAATTCATTGAACCTCATTTACCTCATTGAACCTCATAAGAATTATGCATATTTAAAAAAAAAAACAAGTCTCTTAAAATGATTCAATAATTACAGTAATATTAATTATAATAGATACTATTTAATAATAGGAAAAGATATTGTTTATTAATAATAGTAGTAGTTTCAGTAATAACAATTATCTTTTTCATTTAATCTAACCAATAATAAAATATTTTCAGTGATATAAATATGCCAGTATTTTAATAATATTTTAAGTCAGTTGAAGAAAGCATTTTCGCTTTAATTAAAATTTTGTGTCTCGACTGTTCTTCCTACTAATATTTACTAAAAATTCTTTAAAATTGAAAAGTGCACAAAAAAAAAAAAAAAAAAAAAAAATGACCATAGAGCGGCAAACCAAAACAAAACTGAATTTAATCTCGGATATTTAGGATTATTAATGTCAAGACTTAATGAAAGATACCTATTTGTAATGGCTCTGTATTACTTAATAATAATTATTGTAACTTCAAATTTATGTAATTCTTTATTTAACATAAAGCAATGTTAAAGACCCAATCCAACATATTAGTCTAGTAAGCAATGTAATTATTAAACAACAAACCAGCTTGAGTAATCCGGGCTTCAAAATATGTCTCGTTTTCAAACATCTTTTTTATTTTCAGGTTGTCTGAAGTTCTTATGAATAAACAATTAATAACTAAAAAAAAAAAAAAAAAAAAAAGAGGAAATTCTATAGATAAGAACAAATTTTATTTAATTCTTTGAATATTTATAATATTTTTCACAACTCTCTTTCATATAAATCTTTTTTTTTTTTTTTTGTTAAATAACAAAACAGTTATTGAATAATTTAATTTATAATCTTTAGCTAACTATTATATAGTATTTCATTATATTTTAAAATTTAATTATAAAATTTAAGTCGTTAAAAGACGCCTAGATTAAGCAAAGTAAAATGTCTCTATTTCCATTTTAATATTCCTTATTTTTTTTTTTTTTTTTTTTTTTTTTTTTCTTTACCACTCGGTAGACAGCAAACATCTATTCCAGGGATGACCACCCCAAATGATCTTGCGGGTCACTTTGAAAATGCATCCTAACTTCGCGGACCGCATTATATAAAATTATATATCATCGTATTAGATTTGGACCCACTATAGAAATTTTTTGGTGAGAAAAATTGAAACATAATGCGTTATTATTATTGTATTTACTATTACTTACTTGTATTATAATATTATTTCTTACTTTTATAATAATAATGATACTAAACGCACATTGTAAAGGAATATATAATTTAAAAAAAAAATGAAATATATAAATATAAACGAAATAAAAAAAAATGAAATCATTAAAAAATATTTATTTTACTAGTGCTATAGTTGTTTTTCCACTCTTTCACTTAGCTAGTCTCTGTATAAGTATGCAGTTTTTTCACCAAAAAACCTGGCATTTATATTTAATTTAGAAACAACTGTAATTAATATAGGGCCTGAATGGCCGAGTGGCTAGCGCTCTGGCGCTCGGTACCCCGGATTTCGGGTTCGAGACCCGGCGGTGCCATGGTTGTTTGTAGTGGTTCGGAATCCACTTTAAAAAGTAGGTCCCGGCGTAATAGGATCGTAGAGCGTTGCGGAGGCATTGTTACTCCGCGTCCGTGGCTTATCTTCAAGTGACACGCGCCCCCTGGGTAATGCAAAGTGAGTACGTCTGTGCAGCACTTTCCTTAAGGCATCCAAGACCAAGCTGTCTGTGTTTGCCAGCTGCATTAGAAAGAAAAAAAAAAAAGTGTTATTAATATTCCAAAAGACCGGAGAACAAAAAAGACTTCAAATAATGTATATCCTTTATTTGATCAAAACCAGCTGCTACAATATATATTATTTTTCCAGCATTATTTTGCTTTAAAAAATATATCCATTTCCTTTTTATTAGATCTTTCGTTTTCGGCAGCCTATCAATTATTTCCCCATGCGCATCTAATAAATCGAATTCCTTACATAACGTAACGGTAGGTGTTTAGTTGGAGTACCAGGGAATTTCCCGTACCTCCATATCTATAATTATTATTAAAACATAATTTTAAATCCAGAAGATGAGCTAAGGAAAGAATATTAAACGAGCCCATGCTCGGAGAGAATTTACAGGAGTAAAAAGGTTAATAAATACAAAATTAAAAATAATAGTTCACAAAAGTATTTAAAAATAAAAACTGTGGCAATTAAAAGGAATTAAAAAATAACCGTTACGGAACCATGAAAACTTGTGGCTGGCTGAAGAGAAAGAGAAAAGGAAAGGGGAGGGCAGAGTTATAAACAAACCAAAACTACATCGTTTCGAAGTTCTGCGTTGGAGCGACCTTGAAAGAAAAGAGCGATTCCGAAGCTATCAAAATAAACTACAGTGGTGGGAAAATGGTTCTAAACTGAAAATGGTTCTTCTTTTTGGGGCAACGGGCGTACCGATTACGGAGTTCCTAGGAGGCTTTAAGAGCCACAATACCTCCACATCTTAATTTAGTTAAAAAATTTGCACAAAATGAAGTTGCTTAAATTATAGAATATTAATAAAAAGAAGAATAGCACAAATCAAAATTTAAGAAAAACACCTCCTGCTTGCTAACAATTAAAGCAGGAGATCGAAAAAGCTAAAGCTTTCGGTACAATTAGGAGTCCGTTGACGATGCCCAAAAATAAAAGATTAAAGTTAAACAAAGTTTAAATAAATAAAATAAAGAATAAAGAATAAAAGAAATAATAAAAGTAATATGGTGCGACATACAAGCAGTGTTAAGCACCGCTTGTTTACATGTCAGGTTACAATTAATTAATAAAGTGAAGACTTAAACCAGGTTAGGAAATTAAAAGTTAAAAGTAAACAATAAGACAAGGTTATTTGCAATTGAGATAAATAATAATGCTGACAAAAAGATTAAGTGAAATTAATTAAAATAAGCTAACAATTTAAGAAAAAATGTAATTAAACAAAAGTGAACTATTAAAAATTTACAATTAAAATATAAAATTACAACTTAAAGAGTCAGGTAGCCATGTTCTAATTTAGGTTGCACATCGTAGCAAATAAAAGTTAAGATTTAAATGCCAAAAGGTAGCAGCTCAGATTCGCTTGAAGTGATCGGAGTGACTAGGCAACAGCCACAGCGGTAGAGTCGGCGGTTGTAGGATAAAATCCACAACGCCTTTTCAATGCCGGGAAAGATTCCCATTGCTGATCATAGATAGCTCTGGGTCTCTTCCTGGAGCTAGCCACACCTGGATGGTATACAGGTGTTTGCCTGATCGCTTCGTTACGGATCTGAGGGCATTTAGAATGAAAAGACTTAGAAATTTTGAAGATATAGTCCATAATGGGTTCTATATTCAGATCTCTGTGGAGTTGCTTCCTTCTAACAAACCACGGGGCGTTGACTATCATAGCTACCTGTTTGTTTTGAAAAACTTGGGAGTTTCTTAAGATTTGCGATGGAGGAGGACGCCCAAATGGGACATCCATATAAGAGAATTGGTCGAAGGATAGACTTATACAGTAGAACCTTTGTGTCTGATCGCAAGCCTGCTCTTTCGAGAAATTAGGCTCTTTAGCTTCACGCTAGCAGCATTTGCTTTAGCAACTACTTTAGCAAAATGGGTTTTAAAGGTTAATTTAGAGTCAAAAACTAACCCCCAGGTACTTATATTCAGTAACCCAGGGGACTGGCTGGCCAAAAAGGGTGACATTCAAAATAGAATCAATGTTCTGTTTGCGTGTAAACAGAAGCCACGCGCTTTTGGTAGGATTTACTTTGATTTTCCAGGTGGTCAACCAACTTTCCAAGCGAGGGATGTAATTGTTAAGCAAAGCAACGACGGAGTTTGGTGATTTGTGCTGTGCAATTATCGCTGTGTCATCTGCGAACATGGCCAGTTTACAGAACTCTGGCTTAGGAATATCGTTCACAGAGATTAAAAACAATCTAGGACCGAGCAGTGAACCCTGAGGTACCCCGCTCCTGATTGAATGATCGCTTGAAATGGTCCCTCCCACTCGCACTCTGAAATTACGCAAAGTGAGATACGAGTGGATAATTTTAATAAACTGGGGCGAAAAATGAAGTCGCATAAGCTTCAATAATAAGCCATTGTGCCAAATTAATAAAGCGTACAATAAAAACCTAACTATTCACTAGTCGTTAAGATAGGATTGTAGTGCACAACATAGCATAAATATGAAAATAGTGAATTGAGCCGAGTGTCAGATTCGAACCCTCAACCTTTCGGTCAGGAGTCTTCTTTTTGGAATCGGAGAATGAAGTTCGCGTCAAAACGAGAGAGTGAAATGTGCTTTTTCACCCCGGGTCAAAGTGAATTCTTTTAGCCACGGGGAATGAACTGAAGTCTTGAAAGTAAATAGAACGCGGGCGTTTTTTCGCATGGCGCGTGGTCGGATCATAATACGGATTTAGCAGCGTTGGATTTGTAGATACATCAATTTTTAGAATGAAAATCGAATGCCTTTTTCTTTGCCGCTACGCAATTCTGCCAATCATAGTTATTTATAGCTTCTAAAGAAGCGTTCTGTTCGCTAGTCGTTAACTTAACTGATATTTGTTTAGATTTAATCCTCTCAGAAAGTCTCAATGTGATTTGATTTCTCTCGTTATTTTTTATTCAACTCTACTATTTTACTAAGAGTGTGATTTTCATCTTCCAAAGTTACCTCTTTAAACAATTATCATTATTTAACGACGATTCAGCCAAAATTTTTAAGTGGGATACTTAATTTTGGATTTTTTTTTATTTATCTCTGCCATATCTAAATATATTTCAAGAAGTGAAGAAATATTGATGCATAATAATTTAAATGTGTTTCATTATGTTAATTTAAATATGTTTCTACTTTGGCTTTTCTTATCAAATTACTACTTTTCAAAGATTCATTGAATTCAACTATTTCCACAATTATTTGTGGCCAAGTGGCTAACGCTCTGGCCTTTGGTGCTTTACATGCTCCAGATTCGAATACTGGCGGTGGCATGGATGTTTTTAAATGTTTCGGAATCCACTTTAAACTGTAGGTCCCTGTTTGTTTAGCCCTTGTGCGCACACGATAACCGTAGGGGCGATAAACCAAACGAATTCCACAATTATTTTTCGGTTTTTAATGTCATAATCTCGATGTCTCCTCCATTCTCTCCGCGGTTTAATGGCCAATTGGGTAGCGCTCTACACAATTTATTCCACATTCTCCAATTTCGAATTCTATCGGTGGCATGGATGTTTGTGAGTGGTTCGGAATCCTGGATAATCTCTAGGTTCCAGTCTAATTAGCCTAAAGTGTGCACAAAATGACCGTAGTGCGACAAACCAGACTTACAGTTTTCTTCGAAATTGACAAAATATTTTAAAATCCATAATAGGGGGTATGCAGCACTAATAATTAATGGATTAATCAATAATCAGTCCTTAATATTAGTGTAATTTTTCTGATTTTAAAATTCATGGAACTTCATTAGCTTCTTTGTAACAAACTTCATTAGCTTCTTAGTTTCAAACCAAACCTCCATTCTCTAGTACATATTAGTTTTATACCATATCTACTGGGAACTACAAATTTAATTCTATTGATTTTCGAAACATCAGAAAAAGGCCACACAGCTAATTCTTTTAAGATAATTCAATTTCCGATTTTACCAATCCAAAACTCAAAGATAAATTTTTCTTTCCTTTTACTGGCCTTATTTTAGACACCTGAGTACCGCAATTAATAACTAAAGCCCAAATAATTATGAGGGAAAATTATTTCTCTCATTTCAACCCAACAAATTTTTATAACTACAAAATGATGCACTTACTTGTCGTTTCGAACAGCGCCAAAGTCACCGCCAAACAAAGGAAAAGGACCAACTTCATGATGATTAGCGATTTTTTTCACCTATCTATGTTCGTGTTGCAGGAATGTCCTCCTTTTAAGCTTTGCCAGAAGGCCTCACCTGCTATAAAATACACCTAATAATCTCGCAAGCAAATATCTGTATTGATGAATGCTGATGTTAAGTAAACGTACTTAATTCTATTGCATAATTCTTATTTGTCATCGTCTTTGCATTTTCCGCTTGCTCATTAAATCAAACACGCAATTTAAATTACAAAACTGATCAAATAAAGTTAATTAAATGTTACAAAATGTTTTGATTTGTCTATCATGATAATTGGCTTTGAGTCATAGCAAGAAGGTTTTGTAACTTAAATTCCTGTTTAATTAAATGTGTGACAGAATATCGAATATCTTTCATATTATAACACTTGCTTCAATAAAAATAATAAATATAATTATTAATAATATTATATATATATATATACGTGTGTGTGTATTTATTTTAGATGTTATATGTTTTTATTTTTTTTAATTCTTCCTTTTTTTTTTCTTTCCTTATTAAGAGATATAAATACTTAGGTTTTAGTAGGCACTTTAGGTTTTTTTGTATTGCAAATATTAAGATGATTTTGTTATACAGTTTAAGTGTAGCGTATTTGCTGGGAATTTTGTTGTACAAAATTGTTATGTTTCTAGCTTATTCCTTGTTGGCTCTTTTTTGGTTTTTTGTGTTGATATCATTATATATGCATAATCATTTTACACAACAAAATTCGCAATAGATACGCTACACTCAAACTATATAACAAAACCATCATATGAATTGCAATACAAAAAGCCTGACGTGCTTTACATTCATTTTTCAATAACAGGAAACAAAAAAAGGGAATAAACAAAACAAAAAAACTTATAAGGTATAGAATAAAAAAAAACATATTTATGTGCATTTATATATATATATATATATATAGTATTGTTATTAATTTTATTGATTCAATAATATTTAATAATATATATATTACTCCCGTGTAGGTACGGGTTAGAATAGCCGCACTGTAGTCCATGCATGTTGTGAAAGGCGACTTAAATGGACACACAGTCCCCAGTGGTATAATCGGGTGGTTTAAAGTCAGACTTTTTCGTTTGGGTGCCGCAAGTTCAAAAAGATGCTGCATTTTTTACCCTTTATCAGACTTATCACGGGTTCTTGTATTTGGTCTAGTTGTTGCTGTTGACCAAGTGGAATAAGAAACAACAACAACATATATGTATGTTTTATATACATATATAAACGTGTGTAAAATCTAAGCAATGACTACTGTTTATTATTATTATTATTATTGCCTTCACTCCGTAAACTACCTGCGATATTGAAAATACGGATGTTTTGTATTTAAAAAAACAAGAAAGATAGCAATGAAAAATTTTATATAATACAAAGGCAATTTATCAAAAAAATAGCGTAACCATAACGCTTGTTTTCTCAAGTGAGAACAACAAACAAATATCCATTGATCAAAGATAGGGTTTTTAACAGCAGTGGTTGATTTGAGAGCAGCATCTAAATGCTCAATACCAGATTATTTAACTGTTTTGGGAATAACAGTGAACTGCCCAATCTGATCTTTTCCGGCAGATAAAATCGTTGAGAAAACCTTCTCCCTGAAACATCTCATGTATGTTCTATGTGATTTAAATTAGGGGAATGCACTAATCAATCTTAGTGACATCGTGTGTATTTCTTAAAAGTTTCTCAAAAGCGCGAATTCAATGGGGCTTGACGTTATCATCCGTGAAACAAAGTCTGCTCCCATGGTATCTCGAAACAGGCGTATGCGGAGGAAGGTTACATGTTGACAATAGCGACCGATGGATCGATACTTTCCTCGAAAATTTAGAGATCAGTTCATATGTTTATCACTATAACTCCTCATTAAAGCACATCTGGATCGACTTGATGATCTCTTTTTTTTTCTACCTCATGTGAAGTTGTAAAACCATGCCCCTATTTCTCTCCATATTAATTGGCTTTGAGAATCGCTTATTATTATACTAAAATGACTCTCATCAGTAAAGAGAACGCGACTCTATTGTGGAGATATCTAATTTTTGTGTTCCTGACCATAAATGATGTAGAAAAAAATTAAGATGAAATAAAAACTTAAGCACTAATTTATGTGAAAAGAGCCAAGTTTTTGTGTTTCTGACACCAGCATAAACGATTATACCGATGGATAGCAGTCAATGGGATGCAGCGTTCAGGATCGTGGGCAAATAGGTCTTCATCATAAAGACGTCTGGGTGTAGTTAAGCCCGATACGGGCTTTCCAATCTATTTGTCGATTTGAAACTTGGGCTATGTTTGTCACATTACACCTCTCCTCGAGCTTGCCCACCATTCTACTATCGTATAAAGCCATCCACATGATGTTTTCAACTCATATTGCACATACGAATGTCGAGAATATCTTTAATAGCGCCTTTTACCCTTTTGTAGTTGTAATGAGCATTAAATCTTCGCAGTGTTCATGCACTCTCTCTGTGAAGATTTGTCAGATTATACGAGAGTATTTGGCAACACGCATGTTTTTGGTTTTGGTTTCGAAAGGTGTGCTGGCAGCAAGTCACTATATTTTAGTATTTCTGCAGCGCTTGCACAAAGCTAATGTAATAATATAATCCTATTTTAATGGAATCAGCTCTTGCACCATTTATTTTCGATATATCTCAATCATCAAATATCATATAATGTCTAGCTCTGTCACATGTTTTTTGCATGCCCTTACATCGCCTGTGACGTATTGTTGCTGATATTTGTATACGAATAACGTTTGAAATTGGATGTTCGTTGTACATATTGCAATATACCCTTTTCTAAAATGTCATGACTGTTGGAAAACTACATCATTGCTTTAGTTTTGCATTCGAGTACATATGAAAAAAACCCTCATCGATTATTGTTTCGCATGCTGTCATTGTACTACAATTCCTATTGAAGCATGTGATTGTGGTATTTGACATACAACAAATCCAAAAAAATAACACAAAATAAATAAACTGTTTCGAAATGAGGTTTGATTTGTTTCGTCGCTTTACGGTCATCTTGTGCATACTTTAGGCTAAACAGTTCGTGACCTACAGCTTAACGTGGATTCCGAACCATCAACAAATATCCATGCCTCCGCCAGGATTCGAACCTGAAGCCTTCGGTACCAACGGCCAGAGCGCTAGCCAGTTGGCCATCAGGCCGCTTTTGAAATGAGGATACAACTTTTAATTAGCATTCAGCTAATAGGAAGGCCATTAATGTTTCATTAACTAATTCCGTTTTCAGAAAGGACATACAACACTTACTTTTCTTTGAATTTTTATAAAGCATATCGAGCAATTAATGTAGAAAAAATTAAGAGGAAATAAAAACTTAAGTACTAATTTATGTGGAAAGAATCAAAATTGCAACTAATATTTTGCCTGATACTACGTGCGGAACTTCTTTTATAAATATTTCTTATATGAAACATTAATTTGGAATTCATATTTTCTTTAATAAAATTGATGTGAAAGACATTATTATAATAATAGAAACTATAGAAAATTGTATTTATAATAACAATTGTTAAGTATATGGTTTTTCTTAACATCTATATTTTATTTTTGAGTACTTTTATGTACGAAATCTGTATTTAGTACGCAATTTTATTGTCATATTTTATACGAATACAGATTTTTAATTTTTTTTTTACATTTCTTCTTATGTTTATTTAGAACACAGCACTGTTTATTCACGTTAGAATATCACCTTGAATAGGAGATCATCAAATTCTCATCATTTTTTTAATTCTAATTAAATGTAGATTTAACATTTCTAAATATTTGTCCTTTTTTTTACTATTAATAAAATTATTTGATATTTTGCCATTTTAAGAAAAATATATATTATTTTTTTTAGATGTATTAATTTGTAAAATTTATGTATATATTAATTTCGTAAAATTTATGAAGTGTATTTCACGGTGTATTTTTGTGAAGTAAAACTATGCGTGCAATTGATTTTTTCGATTGATAAATGTTTGCACATTAATTCAATATTTATATAATTGTCTTTTTGGAGAAAGTGTGGTAAAAGAGCCAAGGGGCGATGCATCGCCAACTCTAGTACGAAAAGGACGAGAGATGTTGGTGTCAACATTCTGGTCCTCTATTTTGTTACTACTTTTGGAAACTTAGCATGATATCAGAAAAAATGCCATAAGCCTATTTGTTAAAAAAAATCAAATTAAATTATTTATTCTGACAAATGCGTGAAAAATCAACTCTTTATTTAATTCACACATTTTAATTAAAAATAATTTTTGATATGTCAGTAAAATAAACTTCTTGAACGCTATAAGTAATCTCTTTTTATTCATTTGCCATTCTTCGCAATGTTCACATCAAGTATTTTTTTTCTTATAAAGACAATTAGAGTCATAAAATAAAAAACTTAAAATAATAAACTTTATTGCAATTCTTAAATGTATAATATTTATTATTATTAAATAATTTCTATTATATAAGGAATACTTTATTATATAAGAAATACTTTTCTAATAAAAATATTCACAATAAAATACAAATACTGTAATTTTTTAAAATTTGCATTACAGGAATATTTTCATGAAACAAACAAAGTCAATAAAATAATCTGAAAAAAATATATATTTTACAGAATAAAAAAAAAAGTTATTTCTTATTATGATATTTTTATTGTTATTACAGCTTTTTTAAACTGTTGTATTATTATAATATGGTTTTTTTTAATAACACAGTTCTCAAAAAAGACAACCATCAAGACAGCACAGGATCAATTTTTATCAGGAATCATGTTACTGTTGATTGGAGTATGGCAAGATGTCTACTGAGACTTATTTTTGCATGACTTTGGTTGGCTCTGCAATAGACGTGCTTCTACAAAGAAAAGGCAAATTACATTCTGTGGGTCAAATACAACATAAAAAACACTAAAGGTTTATTTGAACATAATGGATTTTTGCTATATTAACTCAGAAATAACAGATAATTTGAATAAAGTATCAAAAAATTTTGTTGCTGACAATATAATTTGTTTAAATTTTCTTTGCTAAATTTTTTTTCAAACTTTTGTAATCTTCGTTGTAATGCTTTTACTATTACAATAAAAATCACATTAAAAATATTTTGGTATCGATTTTAAATTGTTATTACTTATAAAAAATATACAACATAAAATGATAACTAAAACTTGAAGTTGTAAAAAGTTTTATTTTATGCATTATAAGATTTTCTAATCTTTGGTTTATTTTAAAGTATCATCTAATTAGTTTTCTTTTTGCTCGTGTCATTTGCACGCGCGTGTCATTTATCAACATTAAGCGTGAATGTCTTAATTGGAAAAGAACCAAATAAAGAAGTAGTTAAAAGTACTTAGGCAGTATCAAGTCATTCCATAAGTACTGTTCTAAAGAATGGTCTGAAAATGTGCAGTTTGTATCATTTTAAGAAAAAGGGATATGTTTATGAAACAAAGATTTTATTGCAATCAAGCGGTTACAGTTACGAACAATTACAATTTATCAACATTCAGCGCGAATGTCTTAATTGATAAAGTACCAAATAATGAAGTAATTAAAAATACTCAGGCAGTATCGAGTCATTCCATGACTAAATAATTGTCTGAATATTGGTAGTTTATGTCATATTGAAGAAAAGGGATATATTTATGAAACAAAAATATTATTGCAACCGAGTGGTTACAGTTAAGAATTTCAACACTGCAGCGAATAATTTCTTAACATTAAACTCAACAAACAATAATTCTTTTGTGTTAGTTACAGGATAAAGTTGTTAACCTCTCCTTCCATTTGGGCAATTCTTTGGTCTCACACAGTTTCCCCTCATATCATCCCTTACATATCCATCCTTGCAAAGACAACCGCTATAACAATTTCCAGTACATGGCTGAGAAGGATCAGGGTTAGGATTACTGCAAGTTGGAATAGAGCAGGCTTTTACACATCGACCTGGTTCTACAGGCTGTTCATTTCGACCACAATTATTCTGTGGATCTATAGTGATAAAAATTAAAAAAAAAATAATAATAATAATAAGACACTAACTACTTAAGTAATACACAGAAATTTACAAAATATCAAATTCACAAACCATAGGTAAAAGAAAAATCTCTTTGACTTAAGGAGATGAAAAATTTGTTAATATCTCATACCGTTTTGACAATTCTTCGGTCTCACACAATTTCCACTCATATCATCCCTTACATATCCATCTTTGCAAAGACAGCCGCTGTAACAATTTCCAGTACATGGCTGAGAAGGATCAGGGTTAGGATTACTGCAAGTTGGAATAGAGCAGGCTTTTACACAACGATCTGGTTCTACAGGCTGTTCATTTGGACCACAAGTATTCTGTGGATCTTTAACAATAAAAATGGAAAAAAAAATATATAAGATAATAACAATTTAAATAACACATGGAAGTTAATAAATTCACAAACCACAGACAAAAATAATTTCTTTTAGTTATTTAGGCGTAAAAGTTATTAACCTCTCTTACCGTTTTGGCATTTCTCCGGTCTCACACAATATCCACTCATATCATCCCTTATATATCCATCCTTGCAAAGACAGCCACTGTAACAATTTCCAGTACATGGCTGAGAAGGATCAGGGTTTGGATTACTGCAAGTTGGAATAGAGCAGGCTTTTACACATCGATCTGGTTCTACAGGTTGCTCATTTGGACCACAATTAGTCTGTGGATCTTTAAAAATAAAAATTATAAAATAATAATAACACAGGTAATTCATCAGGTTACTAAATTAACAAACTAAGATCATGTTGTCTATTAATTACATTGACTAGTTACATATTAACCTCTGTTTCTTTTTGGGCATTGTCTGACGCATACTCCATCAGTACCATCCCTCTTTATGTATCCATCTTTGCAAAGGCAGCCATCGAAACAATCTGCAGTACAGGGTTGAGAAGGATCAGGATAGGGATTGCTACAGGTCGGGATATCGCAACGTCGTACACAACGATCTTGCTCTACAGGCATTTGATTTGGACCGCAGTTAGCCTGTGCATCTGAAATGAAAAAATGGCCAAAACTTATGAACTGATCAATTTTTTTTAGTTATATTCAATTGTGTAAAAGTTAATCGCATATTACAACTGCAGGGTATAAGTAAACTAACTGCATAGTATAACAAATATGAAAACTAACACAATAAAGTATTCATCTGAAATATGTTTTACCATCTCGTTCTAATTGGCTAACTTTTCCGCGGGAAAGTTCACTTGGAATTATAACATATTGCGATCTGACCTGATTTTTTTTAAAAAATGTTTTAGTAACTTTTTGATTTGGTTTGCCGCTCTAAGATCATTTTGTGCACATTTTAGACTAATTAGTCCAGGACCTACAGTTTAACGTGGATTCCGAACCACTGAGAGATATCCCTGCCAACATCATAGTAACTTTTTGGATTTGATAAACTGAAATTTTTAATCAATTGTTTTACCATACTTGACACACGGAGGACTTCCTTTTCTTCTTCTCACAATTCTTCACATCAGTGGGCGTCATATGTATCACGACAGTCCACTGACGGGTGTTAAGGGAGCACAGGAATTTCCCAGAGGACTTTTAAGGGTAATTGCCACAGATTTAGGTGTCGTATGGGAGAAAACCTAGAAAACTCACGCCAGACATTCTGACTATCAATGCGAGAATGTTTTACACACCACTAGTCTCCTCCTTTTTATAAAGCAATGATTTCAACAATGGTGCTAGCGAATTTAAAACTCGTATCTCCAGCCCGACAGCTGCGCATGTTGCACTGCGCCTCGAGTCGGACACAAAAAGTAAGTACCACTTTAGCCGAGCACAAAAGTAGTAGAACACAAGAGTAAGTACGAGTCGGGCACACAAAGAGATACAAAAAGTAGTACAAGTCGGTCACAAAGACACAAGCTAACATTTGTGCACCAGGAATTCTTTTTTTAAAATTGAAATCTTTTCCAAACAGGGGTTCCCATGTTTATTTGTCCTATAACACCCTTTTCAGAAAGAAAATTAGTTAACACCTTCTAGAAATCTACCATATTTAAAAGATGACGATGATTCATAAATTCGACATGCTTGACTATCGGCACTTCCTTCTTAAGACCAGTAGGTTTGGTGTGGTTTGTCGCTCTACGGTAATTTTGTGCACATTTTAGACTAATTAGGTCGGGACCTACAGTTTAATGTGGATTCTGAACCTCTAAAAAACATCCATGCCAGGACCAGAATTCGAACCTGTGGCACCATACCAAATGTCAGAGCATTAGCCCATTGGCCATCAGGCAGGACACCAATAGGAGGTCTAGTCATTTGCTAAAGTTATTTAATAAGATAGCAGTATTCTTCCTTATTTATAGTTAATAAATTCCTTCTATAAGCTCACACTCTCCCTATATATATATCTTGTTCAAATTTTCAATCGTACATAAAATACTTTTTATTCCTCCACTCAAGTTCAAATTCATTTTTTGTACTTGTAGGGGATGACACTGGATGTTAAAACTGTTTTTTCGGATATTAATTCATTAATTAAATCTAATTAATTAATTTTTTTAGATTTAATTTGCAGGTATCTACCAATAGATGGTGCCAGATAAACTTAAAACAATGAATGAAAATTATTTATAAAGGACTTCCTGCAATATAGTAAGAGAAAAAAGAAGGAATTGACTTTAAATTTTTTTTTTTTATATAACTTTGTTTTGTGTTAGATTCATGTAATTAATTTTGTTTACGCCAGAGAGACTTCTTTCCATATGCTGCAGAAAAAATAGGGCTGATGAATGGAGGAATTAATGTTTTCCAGAAACATTTTCAATCTCTTCTATTTCCTACAAATAAATTCAACTAAATTGATATTTAATAATTTTCATAACTTTTTTACAAAAAAAGAGGAGTTTATTATTAAAACCAATACATAAATATATATTGTACTAACTAATTAAGTAAATAACTTACTATCTCCTAACCATGGCCAACGACCTACTGACAGATTTTGAAAGAGGAGATGTTTAATTTTTATGAGGTAGGGTTGTCAGCCCTACGTCTAACACTCTACAGTCATACTATATCGGGGCCTGAATGGCAGAGTGTCTAGCGCTCTGGCACAGGTCCGGGGTGCCATGGATGTTTGTAGTGGTTCGGATTCCATTTTAAGCCCCTATGTCTCGGTGTCCTATGACTGTTAAGCGTCACAGAGCCAAGTCAGACTTCTCACCCACATCATTCCCAAACTGCATAGGGGAAACTCAGCTGTAGGCACAGTGATGTGGTGTGGTGTAATAGTAGTAGCCATCTTAGATTGGACCTATTTTTTAAGGTTGATTCCGAACCCCTACAACAAATCATGGCACCGCAGGGACTAGAACTCGAAACCTGTGGCACCAAGTGCCAGAGCGCTAGAAAATAATGCACCGCAGTTTTTAAATCTATAAAAATATTTACGAATCACAAAATATTTAATTTTAAAAAATATGTTATTTTGTAGTAGATACAAATATGGAATTTTTCAGTAAAATTTTAACATGTAGCTAATGTTCTGAATAATCAAGCAAAATTAATAAAATTATCTCATAAACATATCTTCTCACAGAATAAAATTAAATGAGATATTTTTATTAATTTTTGAGTTTGCATTTTTTAGAACTATTATATCAGTACATAATATGATTGTGTAACGATAGATATTTTTTAATTCCTAATATTAGTTCACACTCTTTATATATGTATTTATATATCTTGTTGAAATTTTCAGTCGTTCATAAAATACTTTTTATGCCTCCACTGAAGTTAAAATACATTTTTTAAAACTTGTAGTGAATGACACTTGATGTTAATACAGTTTTTCAAATATTTATTTATTAATTAAATTTATTTAATTAATTTTAGTTTTATATGGGAGAAAAAAAAATTCTTTTATATATTAATTGTAATTATTTAATAAAAAGTAACTAAAAGAAAATTTTTCTTTGTTGACCTAAGTAGGAATTTACTTAAATTTTTTTTTATATTACTTGTTTTAAATGACAACTTGCTAATTAATAATATTGATATTTAAATGCCGTTTATTCCAATAATGGCTCACTTACTTGTTTCTTCAAACAGCATTAAAGCCACAACCACAAGGACGAACTTCATGTTGGCGATGATGGGCCTCCGTCTTTTCTGAATTAATGTTACAAAAATTGCTTCCTTTTAAGCATGTTAGAAGAGCTCACCTGTTATAAAACACATAGCATATCCTATATCTACAACTTCCTCCATTAGTATTCAGAGTGGATAAGCCTATTTCATTATATTCTCTTGCATCATTCGCATTTTTTTTTTTTTTTTTTAACAAATCCTTAGCACGTGGGTAATCTGTTTAATATAGTCCACATACGTGTCAAAGTAGAGTAATGTGCTATAGCGATGGCCGCTTTAGGTTTTTTTTTTTAAATTTAAAAGAAGATATTTTTCAGACATAATTGGTGAACAAAACAGGCTGGTGGGGTCTGATGGCCCGATGCTCTGTCGCTCGGTGCCTCAGTTTTCGTGTTCCAGTCCATGTTTGTAGTGGTTAGGAGTCTACTTAACCGTAGGTCCTGGTCTAACAGGATCGTTGATCGAACCACTCCATGATGGGCCATGGCCATTTGCCTACTGAAAGATTCTGAAACATTAGATGTTTACTTTTAAAGAGGTAGAGTTATCAGCCTAACGCCCTACAGTCATATTAGACCGGGACCTACTGTTTACAGTGGATTCCGAACCACAACAAACATCCAAGGCACCATCGAGACTCCAACCCAAAACCTGTGTTAACGAGCAACAGAGCGCTAGTCACACAGCCATCAGGCCCCAGAAATAGTTTAGTTATTTATAAATTATTCTCAACTCTCAATGTACCTAGGTAAACCAAAATCAGAATCCTCTAATATTGTTCCTTGCATTTATTCTGTGACTCCATTGTTAATCGTAACAGCGCCTTGCTTTGATAGTCAGTCTGGTGGGAATTTACTGAGTTTTCTTTCCAGCTCACTTGGAAATGCAATTTTAAAATTTTCCTGGAAGGCAATTTTCTTTCTTCATGTTCTGTCGAATACTGTGTGTGGTATACATAAATCGAACCCCAAATTCAATAATATACCACTAAAAAAATATTAATTATATCTATCACCATGGCGTGCCCACAACCATTTGTGATATACTTAAGTAAAACATAAAGCTCAACGATATACAACAGCAAAAAGGATATTAAATATAACTGTCTTCATGGCCTGTCGATAGCTATTTCTGGTATACATTAGTCAAACAAGTAATATATAAAAAAAAAAATTTATAAAGTCAATTCCAACTTTTTTCACACTATATTGCAGAAAGTCCTTCATAAAAAATTTTCATTCATTTTTTTAAAGTTTATCTGGCGCCATCTATTGGTAGATATATGCAACTTAATCTAAGAAAAACCTAAAATTAATTCATTAAATTTAATTATTGAAATAATATTTGAAAAAGCTGTATTACCATCCAGTGTCATCCACTACAAGTTAAAAAAAAATGTGTTTGAACTTGAGTGGATGAATGAAAAGTATTTGTATGAACGACTGAAAATTTGAACAGGATATATATAGGGAGAGCGTGAGTTCATAGAAGGAATTGAAAAATAACTCAAAGGTTCAACCTCCAAAAATAGAAATTATAACTATCTTAAATATTTTTAGAAAATTCGGTATTAATTTAACAAAATTATAAAATTTGCCTGCAGTATTAAATACAAAATATTTCGTTATGGAATTTAAGAGGTGATGCGTCATTTAGTAAAAATTTTTATATAAAAATTGCGCTGTGTATATAAGTTGATTTTTTCTTATTTCTTATCTTTACACCATCTGAATACATTACATTTAACTGCCCAAAAAAAGCAGCTGAATTAAAGATTTAAACACATAATTGTCAAAAGAAAAAAAAAAGGTTAAAAAAGAAATTTTTCTTATTAGTCATCATGTGGAATCGAGAAAAAAGAATTTAGATCAAAATCGAATGTCTCCTTCGTGACATTCGTTGATACGTATCAAAGTGAATTCATCTCATTTAATGCACTTTTAACACACATTATTAGAAACAATGAACGATACTTAAATATGAAGTACAACTGTAGCATAATAAAGCGAAAAAACAATTACAAAAATTATTAAAAAATTTCAATTGAGAATTCAAGTATTAATAAATGCAAAAATAAGGAAAAAACGTTTGCAAGAATATAACATGAAAACAACTAACAATGGATTAGAATCAATCATCGAATCAAGTTACGAATAAATTTTGTTTAAAACTAAGTAATTTTAATTTCTAATTGAAATAAATTTGTATTTGTTGCCGTTTTAATTTTTTATGAGGTCTTCTAATGAAATAAAAATTCAAAATTTTATTAAAAATATTAAAATTTTTTATTGTTTTAAATATGTGTCGTGTATCAAAAATAGGAAATAACAAATTTTGAATTGTGCATGTATTGTTACATTCTAGTCATATAAATGTGAAACATTTTTAACACATTTGTTTTGGGCAAGTAGATCGTAACTGGGTGTGGTTGGGTTGAAGTACTTGAGGCACGTGTTGGAGAACTCACAGATTTATTTACACACACACAAACAATCAGACGCATACAATATTTAACACATTAAAAGACATATAATTATATATTCCTCTTCTAAACCGAAAGCCGGATACTCAGGTATGCGCAGGGTGTGTGAAAGATAATTCCTTTCTGGGGTCTATAGGGCAACTATGAGCCGAATTTATTTCCTCACGGGAAGAGAGACTATAAACTAAACGTTTCTCAACAGAAGTGCGTGGTTGCACTGTACTTCCCAGGCGAGAATCTCTATACCAATTGATGATTTCTCCTGAATGACACAGCGGGACGTTTCTTGCAGTGCGTAGGAGGAAGCACTGTGGCAGATGTCAATTATGTAAGTGTATATTTATTAGCAGAGACAATGTTGTGATGACAATGTGTGTTTTGTGTTTAATGATCAGAAGAATATCAAAATAAAATCTATAAAAAAATAATGAGAGTTTCAAAGAAATGATCAATAAGAGTTTTAAAGATACAGTTTTAAATCAATACTTTTTAAAACTGTATCTGTTCTCAACTTATTTAAAAAAAGAAATAATGCCTAAATTCTTTTTCTGAATTAAAATAAAATCAGAATAGTTTCTAAATTTAATTCAGTGTGTTTTAATTAAAAGCATATTTATTAGAGATAAACGTAATGATCATGATATTTTTATTTAAAATTAAAATATTCGGAGTATTAAATCCTTTCTTGTTGAGGAATTACTTGCTAATTAAACGAAATTATATTTGAATTAATACTTCTTTTTCAGAAAACATTTAATTATGGAAAATTCTCGTAATTGATATTTTTTTTAAAGTTTCTCGACGATAGCCTTTAATATTTGAAAAAAAATCTAAAATGATTTACGGTAATTTAGTTTGGAATTATGATGTCCCACTTCTAAAACAGAAGAGTCGCTCTATTATAAATACATTGCTAAAGAAAATAATCAATAATGCTAATGAAATTATTAAAAACCTCCGCGGCGTTCAGGAGAAATGGTCAGCTGGCCACGAGACTCTCATCCGAGAGAAATTAGAGTTCATTCCTGCTCTCTCGCTGAGGAACGTTTAATTTCTGGTTGGTCTACATTCTCTCACCCCGAGAAGAAATATATTTAATGCAACCCTGCGTATTAGCTAGCTTCAGTCTGTCATTCTAATAGAATGTATAGTTAGTGAGCCCCTTCACTTCTTTGCGCACCCTGCGCGTAGCCGAGTATTGGATTTTATTTTTGGCTAAGAAGTGGTCTTCTTCCACGAAGCTATAATTATCCGTCTATTGCTTTAAATTTAATTTTTTCTTTCTAATGCAGCTGGCAAACACTAAGACAGCTTGGTCATGGATGCGTTAAGGCCACGCGCTGCACAGACGTTACTCACTTTGCATTACCCAGGGGGTGGGGCGTGTAACTTGAAGATAAGCCATGGTCGTGGAGTAACAATGTCCCCCGCAACGCCTTACGATCATCTTAGACCGGGACCTACGGTTTAAAGTGGATTCCGAACCACTACAAACATCCATGACACCGCCGGGACTCGAACCCGAAACCTGGGGTTTCCGAGCGCCAGAGCGCCAGCCACTCGGCCATTCAGGTCCCTTGCCTTAAATCTTTAAAATATTGTTTGCGTTTAATGGCACGTGTGTGGTGTTTGTGCGTATATAAATAAAACTGTGAGATCTCAAACTTGTGCCTCAAGTATCTCATCTCAACCAACTCACAATCTGGGCCCTCCCGTATCTGTATATTACATTAGATTTTAATGACTTTCGTTTACAATATTTCACACGAAAGGGATTTTTTTTTACATTATTGAGAACTGACCTTGATTTTGAATCAAGGTGAAACCCATAAAAAGAAGAAAAAAAAAAATCTTCGTAATGTATCTCATATTTGATTTGATAATTCACTTTAGATTAAATGTATTTGAAAGTTAAATTGACTTTGCATAGACTGTTATTCTAGCTTATAAAGTATGCTAGGAAATGAATAAATTGTAATATTTATTTATATATTTTATATATTATTAATTGATTCTTTTTTTACACTGCCAGAGATAATCCTGCAGTTGTGTAGTTTTATTTTTTGATTTCCTTTTCAACATTTTGCATACATATTTTACTTGTTTATATGCAAAATTATGCATGAAGTTAGTTTTTCGTTTAAATTTTCTATTGTGAAATTATTATTACCTATTGTGATGTTTATATATGTATAATGCAATAATTAAGAAATAATTAATCTGAAAACTTATTTCCTCAGATGTTTTATTTATTTATATTAGGGTCCAACGTAGACCCACTTCCTCGTTGATGCACAGTGAGCAACGTTCTTGTAACGGCAAAGTGGTCTGTAGTTTTGTCAGTTCTTTTTTCAATTCCTTCTATTAGTTCACACTCTCCCTATGTATATCTTGTTCAAATTTACAATCGTTCATAAGAATACTCTTTATTCATCCATTCAAGTTCAAATACATTTTTTTTTTTGAATTTGTATAGGATGACACTGGATGTGAATACAGTTTTTTCAAATATTAATTCAGTAATTAAATTAAAATAATTCATTTTAGTTTTTTTTAGATTTAAGTTGCATGTATGTACCAATAGATGGCTTCAGATAAACTTAAAAAAAAATGAATGAAAATAAAAATTCTGCAATGTAGTGAAAAAAAGTAGGAATTGACTTAATTTTTTTTTTCATATTACTTGTTTATTTATTTATTTGTCTATTATCTGTTTATTTTATCATTTGTTCTCCTTCTACGCTTCAGCAGGAAAATGTCGAACATCTTTTGATGGAGAAGTGGAGGCTATCCGAATTTCTTTGAAATATTTATTGATTTTTGAGGATAGATTCAATAGAGTGGTTATTTTGTCTGATTCCCCAGCCGCAATTCAAGCTATTAGTTCAACCAGCTATTATTTATTTAACTGGTTCATAAAAAATGCGGATTAAATTTTTCGTAACGTAATGTCGACACAACGTAGTTGTCCTTTTTGTAACTATACCTTGGGTTTATATTTTACTAGGATAAAGTCTAGTCTCACATGGCTAGTTAGACAGCATTATCACTGTTATAAAACACATTTGGAATCTGATAACCAGCTGCATTTCACCTCTAAGAATCAGACCGCCCTGATTCAATAATTTGAGAGAGTTCGGAAAAAAATCCCGCAAGATCACATATATAACATTTGTGAACCAGGTGACATCTTGTATAAGGACTAGAACAGAAGAAACGCTTCACTAATGTATTGCTATTTCTGAAATTTTATCTATTTATTTCATTATGTGTATACATCACATACGGTGTATTTCGACCAGTTAGGATAAATCGGATTTGGTGCGTCGTTTTCAGTGTTTTGTGTTGGGTTAGTGTTTATAAACACAGGTGTAAAAAGTCTTTTTTTAGATTGTATATGCATCGCGTAAAATATCACGGATTTCGTGAGGAAGGTCTTACAATTTATGAGTTTCGTACCACATTCGTTTATATTAATCGACCTATTTCTGTGAAGGATAACTGGCTTATACCGGTTTAATTCACGATCTTAAAGAACCCTTTGCACACGTGCAAAAGTTTTTGTTAATCACGCGATCTTAAAGAACGATCAATGTCTGAGGACTTTGTTGCAGGTGTATTTGTTCAACACTGCTCTGCGCAGTGTGATATGATAACTCCATCAGATTAAAGACTATTTTTGCATATTCTAACACTGAAGAACGCGTCAATCTTCTCGATATCTGCCATCACTCAATTTGTGTTTCATTTGAAATCATTCGTATAGAAAGCTTTGGTGCAAGTTCGTTAATGATTTTATTTAGCGATTAATGATTTTTTTTTATTTCATTAATGTTCTGTGTATGAAATTATCATTTAATTATAACTATTTTATTATCATTTAATTATTATTAATTTACTTAATAATTTTTTTGAAATTATCACTTAATTATAATTATTTTATTATCATTTAATTATTATTAATTTACTTAATAATTTTTTTTGAAATCATCACTTAATTGGAATTTATCTATGTATGTATTTACTTTTGAAAGATAATTTTATTATATGCTTAAACAATCTAAAAGAAATTAAATTAGAATCAAAATGCAAAAGGAAAGCATTTTTTAAACCATCGTTCGATATAAACCATCATTCGTGATATTAATAGTCAAATTTATTTCAAAAAAAGAAAAATTTCAGAAAAAAGGCAAACACTGCACATATGTATAGCATTTCAAATAATTGATTTTACCAAAAATAAAGTTCACAAGTAATAGCCGCGTATATCTGGGAGTCCGAAGTGATGTCAAAAAAAACAAAAAAAAAACTGGAAGTGACATCTTGGGGGATGAGGGTTCATCTTGTGGAAGGGTTTTTTGGAGGGATATTTTCCACCTGAAATTTTTTTTCCTGTGGCAACATCCCAATATTGTACTATAAGACGTTTTTGGAACGTATAAAAATACTTTTTTTTTTCTTTAAACTGTTTTTTTGATGGCAACATCTTAGTGGTAGACTAATGGTCGTCTTGGTAGAGGGGAATTTAATTTCTTCTTATTAAATTAATTTATATTTAATTGGACTGATTATTATTTTTTTAAAGAAAGGTTTATCAATTCCCTATACAATATATTGTTAATTAAAAAAGGTATATTTCATATATATAATGAACTTTAGTGTGTGATATAAAAAATAAAGTTTTCAGTATTCTACTTTATCTGATTTTTTGGAATGGTTAACTGTAATAGAAGGGTTTGAAATGACAAATATCTTATACTGAAAACAATATTAATTGTTGATTTGAAACATATAAATTATTATAAATTGGAGTGTCAAAATTATAATTATAAACCATGAATGGGGATGAATCATCCAAGATAGCGACGCTGATTCAGTGTTGCAATCTGAATAAGCGACGCTGATCAGCAATCAGCTGATCAGATTGCGCAGATGCCGCTGTCGCAATCCATCAAATTCAGATCTTCAAGATTTTCTTGGATACATCTTTCTTATGTAAATTAAATACTATGTACAGCTTATATAATACAAACAAGTAATATAAAAAAAATTTTAAAGTCAATTCCTACTTTTTTTTCACTACATTGCAGAAAGTCCTTTATAAATAATTTGCATTCAGTTTTTTAAGTTTATCTGGCGCCATCTATTGGTATATTTAGGCAACTTAAATCTGAAAAAAAACATGTCATTGTAGCTTATAAAACTTTATGTTAAGTAAATTATTGTTTGAGCAAATGATTTTTTAGACAGTAATTGCGAGAGTAAAGATGTAAATATTTTGGAGAAAATACCACATAATTATTTAACAAATAATATAAAAAAAATTTTTTTAATGTCAATTCCTACTTTTTTCCACCATATTGTAGAAAAAAGAAAGGTTTTCATTTCAAGTTGAAATTTTCCTCTTACATCTGGCGCCATCTATTGGTAGATACATGCAACTTAAATCTAAAGAAACTAAAATTAATTAATTAAATTTAATTACTGAATTAATATTTGGAAAAACTGTATTAGCACCAAGTGTCATCCACTACAAGTTCAAAAAAATGTATTTGAACTCGAGTGGATGAATAAAAAGTATTTTACGAGCGATTGAAAATTTGTACAAGATATATATAGGGAAAGTGTGAGCTAATAGAAGGAATTAAATAAAATATGCATATTAATGCCAACCTAAGAAAATTAATGACTGTCACTACGTACAACACAATAATGATTATTACATAAGTTTCTGAATACAAATTTATTGCTCACGTACAGAATAATGATAGCGATTAAGGACAATCTTCTGGCATAACACATTGTTTCCTGGATTCATCAACAGCGATGTAACCTTTTTTGCAGGCGCATCCAACAAATGTTGCCCCTCCGCAATCGTCAGATGGTGTGAAGTCGCATCTGGGATCGCAGTCGGCATACTGAGCGAAGGTGAGGTTTCCTGTGCAGTCTACATCTAAAATGAATAACGAAAAATTGCCATCAGCTGAATTGCCCTGAATTGAATGTGATATAACAGAATATATAATCAAAGCAAGGCGTAAAAATGTTATTTTTTAATGCATCATTGCTTGTTATGAAAGAAAAATGGTCAATCCGCATAGTATAACTTATTATTAATACCATTTCATTAAGAAAGAACGTTAAAAAAGAACATGCTATGATTCCAACAAACGCTTTTGTTTATCAATAAAAATATCAAAAATGTTAATTATTAAAACAATATACATCACTTAAAGATTGGTAATAAATTCCAATTGGTGAAAGGAAACAGTTCAAGTATTTACTTTAAAATATTGTAGATATAATATTTTCCTTACTAAGAAAAAATATGTTATAGAAGCTCCAATCCTTATATTATAAAATTTTTTCAGCAGTACTTATTAGTTCATTATAACGTTAATGTAGTACAGGAAACGTTAAAAATATAAAAATTAAGATTCTGTTTCTGCATAAAATTTACTGTATTAAATTTCTACAATAATTTTCTGGGATGAAGTTTTAATTTATATCAAGATACATTAAACACATTTATATCAAAGTAATGAAATTGTTCAACTTAAAAGCAGAACAAAATTCCAGTTTATAAGTATTAAAAATGGATTATATTAGGAATAGCTGCGTGTATTATAAGAAATTTAAGTATTCTTGCATTTAGTTTGTATATAGATTTAAATTAGATATTCTTAGCTATTATATTTAATTGTCATTTAGATAAACCCATTATATACAGAAAAATAAAATAACAAAGTCCATACGGAATGGGACAGGCAAAGGTTCTTCGACCAGATTGGCTACTGTTTCAGCTATGACAACCACTGATGTCACCGAGTCTGATGGTACAATACTACAGCAACATTGAAACGCCATTTTGTGCCATAACGCGACATCATATTAAGGAAGCTGGTAACTTCTGGTAGATATTGGCTACTGTTTCAGCTATGACAACCACTGTTGTCACCGAGTCTGACGGTACAATACTACAGCAACATTGAAACGCGATATTTTGGGCCATAACGTTTCATCATTTTAAGATAGCTGATAACTTCTGGTAGATATTGGTGGCACTATGAAGACTCCAACCATATACGGATGATATGCGGCAGTCGGTAGTACTATCCTTCCTTCAGGGGATTTCCTGTACAGTGTACCAGGTGGATGTTACCTAAGTGCATACGTAAAGAATGACTGAATAAAAACTGCAAAGTAACAAGGAGTTTCTATGGTCTCCTAAACCTTCACTCATGGAGTGCATTTGGGACATGATTGATATTGGCAGACTTTCCTTACAATGATTTGCATTTGACACGTCTCTAAACACCCAGTCTTGAATGCTCATATATCGACAATGGTCATTATTCATTGATTAGTCATTAGTAGTTTAAGCCCATATCTCCTTTTTGGAAGACTGGCATTGACTCTTTCATACGAAAATTGCATTTGAATTGTATGGATAGGATCGCGTTCTTCGACTAGTCAGCATTAAAAAACGCTGCGTATACTGAGACTGACGCAAATGTGATGATATGCACAATACGATGGCAACTATGAATTACCATTTTGTGAGACAACGCGACATCATGCTGAGAGAACTTTTTACTGCTGGTTCGTTATCATTATGACAATTCCAACGATGTGCAGATGATATGCAACAGTAGATAGTACTATCATTCCTTCAAGGAATTTCCAATACAATTTACCAGATGGATAACGTATGTCAACATACTGCCAGTATTAGCCAATAAGTCCTGTTATCACTGATTTTTCACGTGTCGAGTACATTTGGGACATTATTTATCAACGTTTGTGTTCCCTCCAACAACCACACTCGGAGGACAAAGTGTGATAAATGATTGATTGAAAAGAGTCGTTTATTCCTCAGGACACAACACAGCACTCTTTGATCCTAAATAATGACCTACTGAGCTTGTCCCTCGTCCATGGTGGATGATACCCGACTGCATAAGACAAGTATCAGTCAATATGAACTACAGAGTAACCAGGTACTTCAGTGTCTACCCCTGTCAACAATCTATCAATCTTCTGTGTTACAAGCATGCTTAGATGACAAATTGTGATCAACAGTTGATTGAAAAGAGTCGCTCATCCCTTGGGCCACAACATCACACTCATGGACCTTGAATTTCAATATGTTAAACTTGTTCCTCAACGTGGTGGTCCCATAAGCTATCAATATTTTGTGTTGTCAATAACTGTCTTACTGCGTCGGATTGCAAGAAACATTATTTATTGAACACAATTGTTTGTCGATTTTGATCTATTGAAATTGACAGAAGTAGCATATAATTTCTTTTTAGCCAATTTACGTCAGGTTCGGCACACGCTAACGTGATATTGCATTTTCATTTCCAAATATTGTCATTGTTTAAATTTAATGAATAAGTAATAAGAGATTATAAAAAATAATAATATAGATTATAGTCTAAAATATATTTATCAAATGCACTTACTTTCACCATGCATTTTTAAAAATTCTTTATAAAAATCATAATCGACTGAACCAGGATCTTTATATTGAACTTTAGCTGCTACTAAATTCGTTGCCAGAACCACTGCGCAGAGGAGGATAACAAACTTCATGGTTATACTTCTTTATTCAAAACAGAATGCTGTAAGTTGAATTCTAAACCTGGATTTTATACGAAAAGTTTGAAATTTCATTTGTAATTTAATGAGATATAAAAACAGCTTTATCACTTACAGTCAATGTGAAATCACAAAATGTCTGACAGATCACACCACCATGTCATATAAAAAAGTAACGATTTCTTAGCCGACAGAATGTCTAAGTAACATAAAATTATAATCTGTGGTGTCCTATATCTCTAAAAACATAGTAAAATATGTAAAAAAATAGAAAAAAAAAAAAGAAATTGAGTGATACTGAAATAATAAATAAATACTGCCTGTAATAAATAAATACTGACTTCTATAAAAGTTTATTAATTTCGTTGAGAGATGACTTTGTTTTTTATGTAATTCAAAGAGATATTCGATTTCATTTTATGTATTATCTAACATCTAAAGCATTAATAACAGTTGCGAAATATTGCTTCTGTTCTGCAAATTATACATATGGGATGTTTGAAAGGTTATTTTTTCACATAGGTTAGTATGAAAAAATCCAAAGGTTTTGAATCTGGTATGCATTCTCTTAGAATTTCATAATCCCACAGTGAAACTTCTTATTCATGGCAGGAAATCGATTATTGCTAGAGCATACCACAAACAATCGATGGATAATACATCAAAATTTTAAAGTTATATTTTTTTATAAATAAAGGTATTTTATTTCTAAATTCTGTTATTATTTACGTATTATCTGCTGTAAATCTCAGACATACTGTGTTCTTGATATTGATGTTATGTCAGCATATTCAATCGTAATAAATTTAAATAGTTATGCTATAAGTGTACATCACACAATTCGAGAATTAATATTAATACTAAAATAGTTCGATGTATATTCTCTTATAACTACATTTGTTAAAATATTTATATGGTAAAATTAAACTGTTCACGTTGTTTTTCCGCTTTTGATATCATTTTATGGTTTAGTTATTATAAATAAATTTAATAAAATCTTAATGGTATTTCTGAAAATATGTTTATTTTTATGTATTTCAAAAAATACGATTATTTTTATGTTATTTCTAAAATCAATTTTAACGGCAAAGTTTGAACTTTATTAGATATTAACATCGTATATTTCTGAAAGTAACTATAAACATACATTCGTTGTTTTGCCTTCTGAAAACTTCTACCCTATCATAAGAACTCTAAGAATATAAGTTTTTTAAGAATATAATAATGCATTTTAACTTTGCGATTAATTTAATTGATTTATCTTTTTTATGATATGAACGATCTATGTTCACATGTTACTTTAATACTAACAATATTTTTTGATATAAAATCAATGTGATTTTTTTTAGGTCCAGGTACTTTAGTTGACGGAGCTCACTGGTCTCATATCCACATGGACATAAAATCAATTAACAATGCAAGGAACTTGCCGATAATTTTTTTTACAATTTAAACTAAATTGTTATATAAATAATACACTACTGGCCATTAAATTTGCTACACCAGGAAGAAATGCAGATAACAAAATGATATTTATTGGACCAATATATTATACTAGAAATAACAAGCGATTAAATTTTCAAGAAATTTGGGTGTATAGATCCTGAGAAATCAGTACCCAGAACAACCACCTCTGGCAGTAATAACAGCACTTATACGCCTGGGCATTGAGTCAAGCAGAGATTGGATGGCATGTACAAGTACGGATTCCCATCAGCTTCAACACCATACCACAGCTCACCAACCGTAGTGACTGGCGTATGGTGACGAGCCAGTCGCTCGGCAACCGAGGGCAGGGCAACAGCCGAACGTTTTCTGTATCAAGGAAGGTCCGTACAATATCGGCAACAAGCGGTCGTGTATCATCCTGTGAAAAGTAGGGTTTCGCAGGGCTCGAATAAAGGGTAGAGCCACGTGTTTGTAACACACCAGAAATCTAACGTGCACTGTTCAAAGTGCCGTCAATGCAAACAAGAGGTGATCGAGACATGTATCCAATAGCACCCCATACCATCACGCCATGTAGGCCAGTATGACGATGACGAATGCGCGAATGTTAGTAAATAACCCTATAAAATATTTTTGGTGGATATGATGTTATGATTTTTAAACAATAAAAATCGTTTTATAAGTGACATAATACTATTTAACACGAAACATTTAGTTTCCAAAAATAATACTGTAAGATACTTACTGTAATAATACTGTAAGATACTTAGATGCTATAGATCTGATTTGGATATTTTTATATAAATAATAACTATTTAACTAATAAATCTTATTATATAGATGGCTTTTTAATAGCATGTATCAAATTCAAGGTTATCATTGTCATGGATGTTCTAGATATTCTAGAAAATATACTGTAAATGTGCAGTTTTAAATATACATGAAAATAAAATATAAAAAAAACTGAAAGAATTGAAATTATTGAATTGAAAAATTTAATTAATTTAAGGCCTAATAGCTGAGTGACTTGCTCTCTGTGCCACAGGTCTCGGATTCAATTCCAGACGCTGCCATGGATGTTTATAGGGATTCGGAATCCCCTTTAAACCGTAGATCCTGGTTTAATATGACAGTAGATCGTTGGACATAAGGCTGACAACCTACCCCGTAAAAAAAAAACCTTCTATTGTTTTGGAATCTGTCAGTAGACAAACGGCCATAGTCTATGGAATGTAGTGCCAGGAAGTTAGTTAAATTATATGAGATATGGGAATGGGAATTTGATAATGACAAGAAAATTTAAAAATTTTGAAAAGTAAATAGAAAGAAATTTTGTTTAAACTTTAAATCCTAGAAATTCCTTTCATGGCATGTGAATAAAAAAACTAAAATGTGAAATGAAAATCAATGAGAAATTCATAAATATTGATGTATATCCACTCTATTCAGTTGTAAATTAATATGATTACTTTTCAATTGGACATTAAAAAAACAACTTATATTCTTGAAAATGACATAAAAACTGATTTGATTTAATCGAATACAAAATACTTGGTTCTAGAAAAACTATGTCATAATGCATCACCTTATAGAGTGGAAAACTGTTTTTTAACTTATGTAAATAGTGTTGAAGAAATAAGTAAAATGTAAACATTATAAAATAGTTGTAGAAAAAAAAATAGTAAGAGTGTTATTAAACGAAAAATAAAGAACGTTATCATGCAGATGA
The DNA here is from genome assembly GCA_021605075.1 of Caerostris darwini. Classification (NCBI taxonomy): domain Eukaryota; kingdom Metazoa; phylum Arthropoda; class Arachnida; order Araneae; family Araneidae; genus Caerostris; species Caerostris darwini. The sequence goes on along the minus strand of BPLQ01006483.1, from coordinate 172,307 downwards.
TGAATAAAGTGTGATAGGTATTTGAACAAAATATGAAGCGAGTTTAGCAAATGAAAAAGCAAACAACTTTTTAAATATTAATGAAGTTTAGCATTTTGAATAAAAAAATGTACTTTATCTACAGCATTTTTAAAATTTATGTCAGAAACACATGATAAATGTTCTAAAAATTTCAACGTTAGAAAAAATATGTGAACTGTGTGTCTAAGAGAAATTAGGTATAGATTTAGTAGAAGTTAAGAAAGAAACGAATGTTGAATTTATTTCAAAAATCTGTTTAATTTCCTTGTATGGCAAATGCAGAAAAAAAAGAAAAAATGCGAAACAAACAGAATATGTGATGAAATTGGAATAAATTTATAGAGTTATGTTAAGTGACATAATTAAAGACTTAAGTATGATATTTTTAAATACTGTGCGGAAATGTATTATAAAATATATAACATAGATAGATATGTAACGTAAATAACTTTATTAAAAATTATAATTAAAATAATAAAAAATAAGTAAAATAAAAATAATAAAAATAAATTAAAATGAAAAAAACTAAAAAAATAATTAAAATAACTTTTTATATTGCCTAGTTTACAACTAGTTCAGCTAAAATTAGATTGTATAAAGTACTTAATAAACCATATATGTACTATGATAAGGATATTATCTTATATAAGGATGAACTAATAACATTAAAACTTTATGTTATATATAACTCTCGTTGTAAATATTTAAGGTTTTATTCTACCCAACAGAACTATTACTAGAGAAATTAGCTTGCTTCATTTGAAATTAGCTACCTGGAATGGGTATATATTTTTCAATTTCTTCCATTAGCTCACACTCTCCCTATGTATATCTTGTTCAAATTTTCAATCGTTCATAAAACACTTTTTATTCATTCACTCAAGTTCAAATACATTTTTTTTAACTTGTAGTGGATGACACTGGATGTTAATACAGTTTTTTCAAATATTAATTCATTCATTAAATTTAATTAATTAATTATAGTTTTTTTTAGATTTAAGTTGCACATATCTATCAATAGATGGCGCCAGATAAATTTAAAAAAATGAATGAAAATTATTTATAAAGGACTTTCTGCAATAGAGTGAAAAAAAAATAGGAATTGACTTTTTTTTTTTATATTACTTGTTATACTCGACTGCGATTTAAATGAACAGGAAAAGAAAAATTGTATATAAATGCAGTAAAGAAGTACATGGTTTAAGACCTTAAAATGCTAAGATCGGGATCTACTGTTTAACGTGGATTTCTAACCACTAACAAACATTCAAGTCACCGTCAGAATTTGAACCTGAAGCCTATGGTATCAAAGGCCAGACCGCTAGCCAATTGGCCACCAGACAGCATTAAACGTTAAATATTAATTGTAATAGTGGATTTTGATATACTTTATTGTTGTACAATGATCTTGAATGTAAATAATTTATTAATTTAAATTTAAAAAAGTAATATTGTTTATTTCATTGTTTCCGTAAAATAACTAAATGGTTTTACATTCATATAATCATTTAGCTTTTTTTTTAAAGTTTGACATATAACAAATAATTTGTCAAATATAATGACAACTGAAATAATATTCATTTTTTTTTCATCAAAAATTTTCACACAATATTCATTGATTTAATTACAGAATTTGAAATATGATAAAAAAATTAAAAAATCCAATAATGTTATAAAAATTCATTATTATTATTGTATTTCAGTATTTTAATTGTATTTAATTTTATTTCCGTTTGAAAATAAGCATTTTCCACCGAGATACTGAATATTGAAATTTAAGGAAGGACAAGCAAATTTAGATTCTCACATGCAACAGAATAATTAAAAATCTGGAGATGAAAAAAAAAAAAAAAAGAATTCTTGTATTTTTAATTAAGTAATTAAAATTATATGAATCTTCAATTGTATTTATTTAAGTCATAGGTACTCATATGTAAGCTCAAATTTATCAATTGCGTTTAGTATCATTATTATTAATTTATGTTTATAACAGTAAACACAATAATAATAACTCCTTATGTTTCAATTTTTCACTCCAAAAAATGTCTATAGTGGGTATAAATCCAATATAGAGATATATACCTTTATATGCGGCCCGCGATTATGATGCATTTCCAAAGTGGCCCGCGAGATCTTTTGGGTTGTCCATCCCTGATTTAAAACAATCGATACATTACATTGCAAGGAAATACTAACAACAATCAGGATACAATGCATCGCAATTTAAAAAATTTCAAATTATATTTTATATTAATAAATATATTTTATTTCTGTCTATGTATTTTATTTAAATTTTTACGTATTATGTTCCATAAATGTCAGACATATATTGTGCACATATTATTATAGCGTGCACACAGCCATAACAAATTTAAACAGCAATGTTATTGTTGTACATCATATATTTCAAGTATGAATACTTCTATTATAATATTTTGTGTTATATTTGTATTCTTATAGCTTAATCCATCACTTAAAACAATCGATACAAGGCATTAAATGACGTATTACTGGAAAATACTACGAACAATCAGGATACAATGCATCGAAATTCACAAAAGTTCAAATTATATTTTATATTAGTAAATGTATTTTATTTCTATTTTTACATATTATATTCTGCAAATCGCAGACATAGCATATTTTAGCGTAATCACAGCCATTACAAATTTAAACAGTAATGCTATTGTTGTATATTCTACAACTTCTACTAAAATATTTTGTATTATATTACTAATCATTTATAACTATACTGTTGCAACCGGCAATGTTTCGCTAGCTCTTGCAAATCCATCTCAATTTGAGTATTTGCACATCGTAATTCGTGTTGCAGGATTGTATCCTTTTTTGAGAGTGTTTGTATTTGTCAACTGTAAACTCATAAATAAAACAGACAATGACTGCCAAATATTCTAAAGAATATTATTTTAAAATCAATGTTAATTTTTCAATATATGGATACACAAATAATTTGTTATTTCAATACATTGCTTTTCACTACTTTGGCCATTATAAAATAAATATATTTTGTAAAAGTGTGATAAATCTCACAGCCAGAAAAATGTTCAAGGTGGATAGCGGGTTGGCCACTCCTGTTTTAAATGATGGATTATGCAATATACAGTATTTGACAGATTTAAATCTTGAATTTTTTCATGTGCAAAAAGTGAAAAACTTTTTTATAAGGTGTCAAAAACAAATACAGCCTATCACTGGTATTATTAATTCTTGAGATATTAGACTATACATAAAATGAAATTGAATGTCACTTCGAAGCACATAAAAATACATTTTATATCTTTCCCTTTTATTTTTATATTTTATTATATTTTTAGAAATATTGGTCATTATTGACAAAAGAGTACTATAATTTTATGTTACTCAGACATTCTGTCTGCTAAGAAATCGTTCCTTTTTTTTTATATGATATGATGGTGTGATTTGTCAGGTTTTTTTTTGTGATTTAATATTAACGGCAAGTTACAGCTGTTTCATATCTCATTAAATTGCATAAGAGATTTCATGTTATTATATAAAATCCAACAGTATGAATTCAACTTTTAATATTCAATTTTGAATTAAGAAGTATAACCATGAAGTTTGTTATTTTCCTCTGAATTACATAAAAACATGTGTTTTTTTTCATGTGAACTTATGCGAAAAACTGTCCTACCAAGTATCCCAAATGTATAATTTGCAGAACAGAAGCAATATTTTGCAGCTGCTATTAATGTTTTAGATGTTAGATAATACATAAAATAAAATCGAATATGTCTTTGAATTACATAAAAAACAGTCATCTCTCAATGAAATTAATAAACTTTTATGGAAGTCAGTATTTATTTATTTATTATTTCAGTATCATTTTACTTCTTTTTTTTTACTATTTTTTTACATATTTCATTACGTTTTTAGAGGTATAGGACACAGACTATAATTTTATGATACTTAAACATTCTGTCTCCTAAGAAATTGTTACTTTTTTTGTCTGATATGATGTGTCAGAATTTTTTGTGATTTCACATTTACTGCAAGTGATAAAACTAATATCCTATTAAATTACAAATGAAATTTCAAACCTTTCGTATAAAAACCAGGTTTAGAATTCAACTTTCAGCATTCTGTTTCGAATAAAGAAATATAACCATGAAGTTTGTTATTCTCCTCTGCGCAGTAGTTCTGGCAACGAATTTAGTAGCAGCTAAAGTTCAATATAAAAATCCTGATTCAATTGATTATGATTTTTATGAGAAATTTGAAAAACAGCATGGTATAGGTAAGTGCATTTGATAAATATATTTTATATTATAATAAATATTATTATTATTATTTATACAGTACTACTTATTACTAATTCATTAAAATTAAATAATTACACTATTTGACATTGAAAATGCAATACCACGATCACGTGCATCGAACCTGACATAAATTGGAAGAAAAAAGAAATATATGATTTTATTCCATTGAGTTGAAGAAAATGGCAAATAGTTTTGATCAATAAATAATGCTTCTTGCAATCCGATGCAGTAAGAAAGCTATTGACAAGATAAAAGATTGATAGCTTATAGGACTACCACATCAAGGAACAATTTAACATATGGAGAATCATGGTCCATGAGTGAGATGTTGTGGCCCGAAGGATGAATGACTCTTTTCAATCAACTATTGGTCACACTTTGTACTCTGAGCATGGTTGTGACAGTGAACACAAACGATGACACCAGTCATGTCCCAGATGAGCTTCATGAGTGAAAGTTGAAGGGCCACAGGTGTCCACAGAAGCATTTGGTTACTCTGTACTTCTTATTGGGTGATACTTGTATGCATTTGGGCATTATCCACCTGGTACAGGACATTGGAAATCCACTGAAGCAAGGATAGTATTTGGTTGGCAACTAAGTGATTGCTGATTTTGTCAATAGATGGTCTTAGCACATTCTTTTGTTTTGCCAACGTGTTCAAAGCACCCAACCTATATTGTCTTCTTGTTTGGACTTATTGTATTAGATTTATTGTAGACTTTTCTGTTTATTGGCAACACAGAAGATTGGTAAGTTATAGAACCACCACGTCGAGGAACATGCTCAACATGTCGAGATTCAGGGTCAAAGAGTGCAATGTTGTGACCCAAGGGATGAATGGCTCTTTTCAATCAGCCATTAATCACACTTTGTATTCCGAGTGGGGTTGTTGCAGTGAACACAAACGATGACCAATTCTGTCCAGTTGTAGTTGACTATCCTAATCCTGATTCAGTCGATTATTCCTTTTATTATAGATTTGAAAAAAAAAACTTTGTATAGGTAATTGCATTTGGTAAACATGCCATGAAGTATAATATCACTATTATTTATATGGAATCTTTTATTGCTAATTCATTAAAATTAAATAATTGGACTATGTGACAGAGAAAAATCAATACCACGATATAGTGCATTTAACCTAACGAAACTTGGCAAAAAAAAATATTATGTGATGTTATTTGTGTGGTTCGTCGCTTTACAGTCATTCTTTGCACACTTTATTACAATTAGACCGGGATCTACAGTTTAAAGTAGAATCCGAACCACTCACAAACATCCGTGCCACGGCTAGAATTCGAACTTGGGGTTTGTTGTACCAAACACCAGAGCTCTAGCCATCAGGCCGCTCTGAGTTTAAATTGATTAAAACTGATGAACAGTGTTGATCAATAAATAATATTTATTGTAATATTGATAATACATATAATTGGTAGGTCGTCAGACCACCACATCCAGGAATAGGCACAAAATGGCAAGATTCAGGGTAATGAGTCTGAATTACAGAATTTTTCTGAGATTCACGTCAAAGAGTGTGTGAAGTTTGGCTGAGGAATGTGAGATTCTTCTATGTCAACTATTGACCACAATTAGTCTTTCGAACTTGACTGTTGCATTGAACGCAGACGATGACCAATCATGTCCCAGATGTGCTTGATGGGTTAATAATCAGGTGACATAGGTGGGCAGAGCATGTTAGTGGATGCATGCCTTATGCGATCGGGTATTAAAAAGCAGGTAAATATCATCGATAAATTCTTTGAAGGAAAGTTAATATTACAGGTAGCAGCATATTATCCTTATGGGTCGTCATAGTGATAATTAACCAGCAGTGACTATTAACATGAACCAATAGTGACCATCTGTTATCGCATGTTGTCGCGTTGATGCTCAAAATAATATTTCATGGTTGTTCTTGTTACTAATTCCCCTGGTGCAGAAAAGCCCATACCAGGTCCAAAAGATCCCGTCGCAAGCTATGTCCATGGCTAAAGGTAATATGCAGCTTCACTTTTAGCGGGGAACCACGAGGACTGAAGGCTGACTAAACCATCAAGGTATTTCATGGTTGTTATCTTATTGTACCTGTCATCATGTTGGCATCAGTCTAGGCGTACGCAGTAATTGTCACTGCTGAAACAGAAGCATAACTGGTAGAAGAGCAATATCCTGTCCTAGTCATTGAAAATATAATTGCCGTGATGTTTGGGTTAATGACAGTCTTCTTAGCTGACAAAAAAGGAAAACAAAAAAGAAAAAAAGTGGAAACCCACTGGCAAAGAATTGGTTGATAGTGATTCCCGTCGATATGGGAGCATCTAAGACACCCTGTACATGCTGCATTTGGTCAACAAAATTAAACTGTTCCACTCATATGTACCTTTGGAGTTCGGAAACCTTAGGTAATGGTGCCCCAAACAATGCTATTGTAATATCTGGGTGTGTGACTTTGTGATAATTGAAGTTGAAATATGCTGCGACTGTCCCGGCAGAAACAGAGAAAAAAAATGGTGAAATTTTATATTAGATTTATTTATGGCTTTATTACAGCTTATTGTATTTCTATGTTTGCATGCTACAAAAATAAGAATATTTAGATTTTTTTTATAATATTCGTGGCTATTTCTTATTTCATTGATTGTACTTTATAATAAACTGGATTTTTTTTTCTACCGTGAAATTGAATAATTTAATTTCTTTGAGGTAAATATTTTTTTATATATACTATCTTGATATAAATTAATGTTTACCCCACAAGGTACTTGTAAAATGTAATAAAAGTAAATTTTATTCAAAAACAAAACTTTACTTTTTTATATTTTTAACATTCCATCAATTAAGATAACATGCACTGTACAAACATTACATGTATGCACTCATAAGTATTGCTGAAAAGATTTTATAATGCAAGTCTTGATTCTTCTATAATATATTTATTTTTATTAACGAAATTATCTTTGTATATGCAAAATACTTTAAAGCTAAATTTTGAACTATTTTATTTATTATGTTTTTAAAATTTGAAATTTATTTTATTTCTTTTTAGACGCAAGAGCATACTATAAATGTTTAACATCTTTGATACTTCTAGTGATAAATAAAAACATTTGTTGTAATCATAGCACATTCTGTTTAAAGTTCACACTTTTTGGAATCGTATTACGTTATATTGAGGATTCACCATTTTTCTTTCATAACAAGCAATAGTGCCTTAAAAAATATTTTAATTATATATTCTGTTATATCACATGCAATTCGGGACAGTTTAGTTGTTAGCGTTTTTAAATACATTTTTGTTGCTTTTACAATATATCCTAATTAAAAAAAATGCAGTTATATTTGCAATATTTTAAAGTAAATGCTTGGAATGTAATTTTGAACAGTTAGAATTTATTATATTCCTCGTTATATGACGGTATAATCTTTCAATATTTAACATTTCTGATATTTCGATTAATAAACAGTAGCATTTGTTGGAATCCTTATTTTTTAAAGTTCCTGGTTGTTGCAATAGCATTAATATTTTATTATATTATGCGGATTGACCATTTTTCTCTCATAACGAGCAATGGTGCCTTAAAAACTAACATTTTCATGCCTTGCTTTAATCATTAAATCCTTTATGTCACATGAAATTATAGGCAATGTAGCTTATGCCTTTTTTTATTCATTTTAGATGTAGAGTGCAAAGGAAACCGCACCTTCGCTCAGTTCGCCGACTGTGAACCCAGGTGCGACTTCAAACCATCTGACGATTGCGCAGGGGCAGTATTTGTTGGATGTAGCTGCCAAAAAGGTTACCTCTCTGTTGATAAATCCAGGAATCAATGTGTTAAACCAGAAGACTGTCCTTAATCTCCATCATTATTCTGTACTTGAGCAATAAATTTGTATTCAGAAATATAAGTATTAATCATTATTGTGTAGTACACAGATATATTAATGTGCATAGTATTTTTCTTAGATAGTTATTATTATACATATTGATCGCGTTTAAAATTATATATTTATTACAGACATTTAATGTAGAGCGAAGTGTGGGCCTGAATGGACGAGTGGCTGGTGCTTGGTACTACATGTTTTGGGTTCGAGTTCCGGCGATGTTATGGATGTTTGTAGTCGTTCGGAATTCACTTTAAACCGTAGGTTCCTGTCTTAATAGGATAGTAGAGGGTTGCGGGGGTAGTTTTACTCTAAGTCGGTAGCTTATCTTCAAGCTAGGGGGTAGTGCTAAGTGAGTAACGTCGGTGCAGTTCTTGCCTTAAAGGCATCGAAGACAATTGTCTAAGTGTTTGCCAGCTGCATTGAAACGAAGAAAACTTACATTGAAGTAGAACTGTATTTTTTTCCAGATTAAGCTAGCTTGGTTTAAAATATGATAAGCGATATCAAATCGACAACTTCAGTATGCAAGTTCGATAAATTCGCGGGGTGAAAAGTTTTTCAATTTGAGCATATGAAAGCACATGACGTCCCACTTAAAGTCACTTCCAATTTTGAATATGTGAGCAGTGAGCATCACTCCCAAAGTTTCAGTGTGACATTGAAAAAAAGTTCTTTATATTCCCTTTCAAGAGCTTTTTCTTTGAGAATGTCGTAATTTCTGTAATACATGATTGTCACTCCTGAAGCAAAATTTTTTTTGCTGGCTGCTGCTGGAAGGCATTTTGATAACCATTTTGTTTTCCAATCTTTAACTAACTGGTTTGAAGAGTGTTCATGAGCGGCGTTCCATGAATGACGCATTCAAATGTAGACGGGACATAAGAAATGAGTCCTCCCTAGGGGTTTTCGAATGATACATATGCTGTGGTTGGGTTGAGACACAGACTTAAGAACAAGCATCTTTATTTACAAGCATGTAAACACGACATAAACACCCCAATTAACTACAAACAATATGTAACACATTTAAAGATATCTAATTAAAGATTCGTGGAAGGATTCCACTTCTTCTTGGAACGAGAGATTGCAAATAATGGCAGTACCGCTGTACTCCCTCTGTTGTGAGAGTCTCGATGCCAACTGACGATTTCTTGTGAACACCACAAGGGGCGCTCTTGCAGTGCGTAGATGGAAGCACGGTTACAGTACCAAATTTTCAATTTAATTTAAATATTATTCTTAATCTGACATAGAGTTCCAATGTACTTCATTATTGTTGTTTCTTATCCCACTTGACTGACAGCAACGTTTAGACCAAGCCCATGAGCCCATTATAAAGGGTAAAAAAATGCAGCCTCATTTTGTACTTGACCTTACGGTACTAAGACATCGTTCACCCAAAGGGAGAAGTCTGACTTTACCCCACCCGGTTATACCCTCCGGCACTGGGTACCTATTTTAGTCGCCTAGTAAGACATGCATGTGGAGCTATTCAGAAGAAGGCATTATTACATTCATCAATGAAATATTAGTTACCTTTTGATACCAAGAAATAAATTTCAAATCTAATAAATTTTTGTAAATTTCTCATTGAATCCTCTGTTAATTTAGGATATCTAAAAACTTCTTCCTAACTGAAATATCCGTTTATTAAGAAATACATTTTGTAAATACTTTTCATGTTAATTTTATTACAAAAATGTTTTATTTGAATGAGATGAATATAAGCTCTTGTAACTACTGAAAATTCACTATGATACTATGTAAAAATAAATAAAAAATACTCACGATGTTGACAACATATAAAAAATTAAATTGCATTACTTCTAATATTTGTAATTAATTGAACTACTTTCATTCATCAAAGGTTCTTTTTCCCATCTCCGATAGGTTTGGTTTCATTCAATTTACAATTTTTATGAAGAAACCCTTCAGAATATAAATTTTTATTATCTTGACCTTGAATATCAAATTTATAAATAATGTCTTCAGTCGTATTTATTATGTCAGAACCTTTATTTTCATGTTCAATTTCTTTGTATTCAAACTTTTCAAAATCAAAAATTCTTTTTTTTTTTTTCAAATCAAATTTTTATATTTACTAAACTTTCCTTTAGATCGTGTGTATTGGTCTATTATTCCTTTTGGGGATTCTATTATGTAATTCTATTGAAAATTATTTTTATTAATTAATTCATTAGTCAGAGCGAAACCTTTTGTATAATAAAGGATTATCTAAATTTAAAGAAATAAAACCCTCAGCTTAATCAACTGTTCAGCTTGGAGAATAATATTTTTTAATTCCTGATGATTCATGTGGTGGAATAAAATTTAAATTATCTGCTAAATCACGAATTTCTCTCAATTGTTTTTTTTTTCTACTTACAAATTGGTTTTTCTATTTCATCTATGATGGGCTTATAAAATTCTTTTAATAATTTTTTATACCTAATTTTTCTAATTTCTCTTCATTAATAAACCTTTTTTTCTATGTCCAGTTTAAGCGTTAATATTAAATTTTTTAATACTTCTTTTCTGTCTATAATTAATCAGTAAAAAAATTAATTGTGGCAAGTAAAAATTTATTTGCTCTTTTACGGAAATGTACAGAGTACTTGTGGGGTACAATATACTCCGAAAACCTACACATCTGCGTTATCGTATTAAAATATTAGCATAGCATGCTTCCTGCAAAAGTAAAAGTACTCTTGGGATGAAAAAGTTTCTTCGTAATTCTTAGGAAATAATTTTTGTTCGTGGTAAAATCCCCGTTGATGGCGCCACCAGTCACTGTAGAATATTTAAAGAGTTAAATTAAGTGTAATGGAATGCAAGGTGTGCAGATGATCCTTCAATGATAAACCGTCACATTTGCATTATTGGATTAAAAGGTTGGCCTGCATAATTTTTGTTCGTGGTAAAATCCCACCAGTCACTGTAGAATATTTAAAGAGTTAAATTAAGAGTAAAAGAATGCAAGGTGTGCAGTTGAACCTTCAATGATACTCCGAAAACCGACATATTTGCATTATTGGATTAAAAAGTTAGCATGCTTCCTGAAAAATTAAAAGTACTCTTGTGATGATAAAGTCCTTTCGGAATACTTTGTTCATATTTTTTTTTGTGGTAAAATCCCATCGATGGCGCCACCAGTCACTCTAGAATGTTTAAATTGTTCAAATAAGTGTAAAGGAATACAAGGTATGGAATTGAATCTTCAATGGACATCGAAAACCATACCTTTTTACCTCTTGACGACTATTAATTAATTTTCTTTGGGGATACATAAAAATCAAAATGTTATTTTCTGCCACTACCACAGAAAATTAAAGTGAATAACTGCAGTCTTTCAAATTGTACACAATACATGTTGAAAAAGAAAGAGTTCTTCTATCGACTGTACTTTCTGGTGCTGATCACATTGAACATTTGAAATTTTTATGCACTTTAAAATGTTAAATGCTATTTTTGTTTTAATTTGTTCAAATATATATATATATATATATATATATATATATATAGAATTAAAAAGCGAAATTTACATCTCTTACGTACTCTTTTTATAGTTTTAAATTGATCTACATAAACGTAAAAACATGACAGCGATAGGTATTAAGTATTTCTCTTTTAAACCAACTTTCGTTTATGCATGGCAATACTTGCAACGATGAAAAATCAGGGCTTTTAAAATTTTTATATAATGTTTGAAAACTTAAAAATAATTTTAAATAAATGGAAAAATCTAGAATGCTTTTGTAGATCATCAATATTCATTAATTTAATCTATTTATCATGGAACAATTATTTTAATTGAATATCAAAAAATAATTAACTAACTAACTCCTCCCCGGTACTATAATCCATGTTGGACCGTGGCTGTCTGCCTTCTGGCAGATTCCGAAACAGATGTTTTCTTTTGACTGGGTAGGATGGTATAAATCTTATATTTATGAGAAACATCATATATTTATAAATACATACCAAATACATCATCAAAAATCGTATCAATACGAAACAAAATAAGAATAATCATATATTTTTGAATACATATTTTTATGAAAAAGATTAATAAATATATTATATTTGCCTTTCCCATTAATAGAAATTCATGGCAGAGTTAGTGAACTAATAAAAGGCAATGCGTTTTATTTGTCAAACACAAAATGATCACAAAATAAGTATTACCACCTGCTAAGAAGTACATGCTGTTCTCATGCATTGAGATTTAATTACTGGCATATAAAAGAACCTTGAAAATTAATAGCTTCTGTAGCTACATCTACCCATTAAATTAGTAAATCTCCAAAAAGTTTGAAATATAAGCATTTAGAGCAAAAAAGTAAATAACATTTTTTTGCAATCGATAGAATTTTTTTTTTTTTTACATGAATTTAAAAAAAAAAAATGGATTTTCATTTTTAGTGGTTTAATAAAAAAAAGCATACACTGATGTTTTAACTTTATTATACCATGAAACGTTTCTTTATGATACCTTATAAAAGTTTTAATAAATTTGTCGTTAGCTAAACGTTAAAAAAATAATGTAAAAATAAAAACATATTATTTCTTAAATGAAATTATTTTATAGGATGTTATTATTGCAAAGTGTTTTGATATTTCTTCTAAAAGAGAAAATTATTTTTTTAATATAAAAATGCCTTGATTTTTAAACTTATGTTAATGATTTGATAAATATATTAGGATTGACTGGTAAATCATAAATAATCAGAATCTTTATTTGAACAGTATCCTTTCTTTTAATAAAAATCTTTTAAAAATTAACGAAAAAAGTATTAGCATTCAACAGATAAAAATTTTAATATTCATTTTTGCATAAATGTTTTAATATTTAGTAACAGACCTTACAATTACTTCTTTTATTTTTAAATTAAAAAAGACGTTTGTAAGACATCCTTAACGAAAAAAATCAATTGAATACAGCTGCTGAAGTGTTTATTTAAGCTTAAGAACTAGATATTTTTAACAGCTATTTCATGTTGTTCGATATGCTATTACAAACATTATTACCTACCGACTGGATTTTTCTATGATCTATATAAAATAAGTGTTTTTCTTCGAAAAGTACTTATTTATCATCTCAACTAATTGACTCGCTGGGTCTACACAGGGCATGTTGGGCCAGGGTCCTCTGCCAGATTCCGAAATGAGAGATGTTTTGTTATGTAGGATTTGTTTGAATGATAATCCAATGAGCAAATAGCGACACATAGCGTTTATGTTTTGATAACTGGGTACTGGGGTAACTGGGAAATGGCAAAGATAATTTCATGTTAAATTATTTACTTGCAGTTAGTGTGCATTAAACGTGGTGAAAAAAGGCATACTCTATTCTCCTTTCTTTGTTTTAAATACTCCTAGTTACAGCCTACACACCCATATATATTCATATACACGTTTATATATCTATACACATGCACACACACACATATATAAATCTATATATATATATATATATATATATATACAGAGAGAGAAAGAATTATCTGTTGAGAATTGAAATAAAAAATCAAAAATAACCGAAGCAAAGTTAATGAAACACTTTAAAAAATACATAATATAATATTACAAACAACAAAAGATATTTAATTCTGCTGCTATCTTTGACGAGAAAATTCTATATACAGTAGTATATTGGTATATGCCATTATTCTATTTTAGGTACTTGAATTTATACCGAACAGAACGTAAACCAAAAGAATTTTTTCCCATTAGAAATAAAAGAGAAAGATTAATCCTTTTCCCATGATAAATAAAATCCCATACCTATTTTTCTATTACACACTGATGGCTGTGTAAAAATTATTTTAACACTGCTTAATACTCAATTATATAAATACAAAAACAGTTAGATAAAATGCAAACTAAAATTTACAAAATTTAATTTTCCCTTTTTTTTTTTGTCCTTTATCTTCTTTTTTATGCCCATCTCCTCAGGATGTTTCGGAAATAAAGTACTGTTTGGTAATTCCATATAGTGCACGGACTGTATGTTGAAGTGGTTCTTCTCATCAAAGTTTTTGACATACATTCATTTGACAAAGATTTTGACGAATGTCGGTTTGCAAATTAAGGTCGTATACCAAATAAAATGTTTTGCGTTTAAATAGGTTATGCATCAAGTTGGACTTATTCCAGAGCTTTCGTATACCGGTGAGCCATTGTATTGCATTTGGTTTAGGATATAGTTCGAAGTAATCTATGTTCAAGACTAAGATAATTTTCATATAACCTTTTCTTTAACCAATGATTTTTCTTATAACTTCTGTTTGTTTTAAGATTTCTTTGTTAAATGTTCATACTTTGTAAGATAGAGGGAGCATTTAGCAATGAAATCTTAAAAAAGACAGAAAGATAGAATCATCGTCCACATTTTCTGTTCAATAAAATCCTTTTTGCATTCATTTTCCCAGTTTTGTCAAAATTATTAAAGATACTTAATACTTTAGTTTGTGGTAATAGTTGGAAAATACATAAAACTATGTAGTTTTATAAAATTATCTATAATTATTAATGTTCAATAAGAAAGCATATTTATGATTTTTTACTCATAAATTTAGAACAAAGAATAAATATTTTTTTTTATTTATAAAAATTCTAGAAATATTTTCCAACAGAACTTTTATGAAAGTGTTTCTTGTAAGCGAGAAGCTTCTTATGAAGTCTTTAAATGAACCATGACATCAATTTTCTATTTAATCATCCATGGTTACATAAAAACATCATCTCACTTGTAATCCAAAAACAAAAAGATAAAAACAGGAATGAATGAAAATAATAAGATTGAATAAAAATAACAAAAAAAATGTATGTAATAAATATGAATAAAATCCTCGTATGTGTATTAGTTTAAAAATATTTATAGCCCTTTCGCAAATATATACACTGAAGTGACAAAAGTCATGGGATACCTCTTAATATCGTGTCGGCCCTCCTTTCGCCCGGCGAAGTGCAGCAACTCGACGTGGCATGGACTCAACAAGTCGTTGGAAGTCTTCTGCAGGAATATTGAGCCATGCTGTCTCGATAGACGTCCATAATTGTGAAAGCGTTGATGGTGCAGGATTTTGGGCACGAACAGACCTCTCGATGATGTCCCATAAATGCTCGATGGGATTCATGTCGGGCGATCTAGGTGGCCAGATCATTCGTTGGAATTGTCCAGAATGTTCTTCAAACCAATCGCGAACAGTTGTGGCCCGGTGACATGGCGCATTGTCATCCATAAAAATCCCATCGTTGTTTGGGTACATGAAGTCCATGAATAGCTGCAAGTGATCTCCAAGTAGCTGAACATAAGCATTTCCAGTCAATGTTCGGTCCAGTCGCACCAGAGGACCAAGACCATGCCATGAAAAAACAGTCCACACCATTACGGTCTGCGCCACACTCGAACCCTACCATCAGCTCTTACCAACTGAAATCGTGACTCATCGGACCAGGCCACGGTTTTCCATTCATCTAGGGACCAACCGATATGCTCACGTGGCCACGAGAGTCGCAGCAAGCGATGTCGTTCTGTCAGTAAAGGCACTCGAGTCGGTCTTCTGCTGGAATAGCCCAAGAAAGCCAAATTTCTCCACACAGTTCTAACAGACAAGTCCCTTGTAAGTCCCACATTGATTTCTGCGGTTATTTGACGCAGTGTTGCTTGTCTGTTAGAATTTACGACTCTTTGCAGACGTCGCCGGTCTCGGTCGTTAAGTGCAGGCGGTCGACCACTGCGCTGTCCATGGTGGGATGTTATGCCTGAAATTTCATACTCTCGGCACACTCTTGACGCAGTGGATCTGGGAATGTTGAATTCCCTAACGATTTCCGAAATGGCATGACCCATGCGTCTAGCTCCAACTAACATTCCGCGTTCAAAGTCTGTTAATTTCCGTCGTGCGGTCATCATCACGTCAAAACCTCTTCACATAAATAACTTGAACAGAAATGAAAGCACTGCGCATTTATACCTGTTCTACGCGATGCTACTGCCATCTGAAAATTTGCATATTGCTATCCCATGACTTTTGTCACTTCAATGTATATATATATATATATATATATATATATTATTTCTGCAAAAAAAACAAAAAAACATTTTAAATGCTTTGTTTTATTTTAAGTCTGAAATTGCTTGCTTTGAATTTTTCAATAAGTGCAAAATTCATAACGAAGCATTAGGTTTATGGATTCAAAAAGCTTTGTTCGAAGCGTAAATAACTATACCAAATCAAAAGTTCCTATGCCTATACCTGGAGTTAAAATGATATATCTATAAAGTTTAAAATCCTTTCGGTTAATTAATGAGTTTAGGAGAGTGTACAACTCCTCCCCTTACCAAATGGGGGGAAGGGGTATTCCACATGATACAATGACAGTTAAATTGCTAACTTTTTATTACTGGTTCGTGGTGTGGATTGAAAAATGTCAGTATAGAAACAAAAATGTCTTAGAATTTCTTTCACTTTCATCACTATCCACCAAAATTCCAAAGATTCATCTATGTGCTTTTTGGATTATTTTTTGATTTTAATTATGATTTATTAGGACGCTATGCGAAATAGTTTTTTTTTATTCATCCCTTATCACGAATAAATTGACGTGATATAATTGCTGAAATGATTATTAATATTTAGGTATAATGTGTTATAATTACATCTTTGTATCAAATAAGAGGTTATTAATAAATTTTGTATTAAATAACATGTTATTAATACATTCTTATATCAAATAATATGTGTCACATTTTTATATCAAATAATACATATCACGTTTTTATATCAAATAAAATATTAACATATTTTTTGCCGAGCATAAAAACAAAGTAAAAGTAAATAGATGTTCAATCTTATCTAAAATTCAGGCCAAATTTTACAAATTAATAATTCAAAAGCAAATAAATACACGAAGACATCCTTTTTATATAAAAAATGGGATTATGTTTTGTTAAACATCTGTAGGCCTCATGTACCCTATGTATCCACGAACAACCCATCGATGAGTGATGATGATGTGTAGCGGCTGTGCCTTCCGGGAGGACTCTTAGGGGTAAATGTTTGCGTATCGTATGGGAGAACATCCGAAAAAATTCCGCAAGGCAGCATAGCTTTCGTTGAGAAACGTTTTATACATATTGAATAGCAATTGTTCATTAATCCCGAAATCGTTTTGAATCCCGAAATCTAATGCTATCGAATCGCTTTGTTTCTAAAAGCAGTGATTACAACAAAGCCGCCAGCGGATTCGAAACTGGGCCATCCGAGCTAACTATGCTAGCTGCAAACTTTACCACTGGAACACTAGGCGGGCATGAATTAGAAATATTTTTTTTTGTTAGAAAAATAAAAAAATTCTAGAAAATTTACATTATTAACCACGAGATGGAGCCACGATTTGATGATCTATGCTTTACATATGATTTCGTAAGGTATATTACCAATTCGCAAATGTTCAATACTCCGTTCGTTATTCAGCATCACAATTGTAAGACAAGTTGTCATAACATTATACAACACTACTACTTATATGACACATAGAGGTTTTTAGGATGCATCTTTTAATATTACCAACAATGCTGGTTATTAAAGGTAACAATTTTTAAATTTAGGTATCCACACAACCAAAAGTCAGAAAATGTGAAGTCAGGAGATCTGGAAGGCCATACATAACCTTTTTCTCCCTCGCCTACATTCCTGCCTCTCCCATTATCGTTTCCAATGTATAACGGGCGAAAAAAAAACTTGAAATGTCCAAAGTCTAACGTAAGGGTCAACAGGTCCTTGAAAAGGAAGATCTATCAACCTTGCAGTGTTCCGTGATAGATTAAGAACGTGATGCAGGAGTGACTAAGGTCGCGGTTCTTCCCGAATGAGTAGCCGTCGATTATAGGTAAGCAATATTGTATAGTACATTATCCGATTATAGAAAAATATGAAGAGAAAGAACAACAATTATCTGAAGAATGGTATTGTTGTAAAGCTTGTCTTTATATACTGGCCAAAAC
The DNA here is from genome assembly GCA_021605075.1 of Caerostris darwini. Classification (NCBI taxonomy): domain Eukaryota; kingdom Metazoa; phylum Arthropoda; class Arachnida; order Araneae; family Araneidae; genus Caerostris; species Caerostris darwini. The sequence goes on along the minus strand of BPLQ01006483.1, from coordinate 154,085 downwards.
TAGACTGCATCTTGACAAGTGCATCTGTTTTTTTTAGCTATACTAGAGTCAATTTTTTTATTACTTAGAAAAAAATTCTCTTCGTTTTCATTATTTCTTTGAAAATTGCATATTTTAATCTTCATTGAGTTTTGATTTATTGTTTGTCCTTTATTATTTTGAAAACTTGACCTGATTTTTGAATCCTGTATATTCAAAATTGGGGCCTTTGGTTTATCGCATCGCTTAGTGCAAGCGGTGTAGTGTGAAACCATCAAATAAACTTTTATCCATCGTATGCAAACGGAGCAACTTACTGTTACACCAGATTCAAAAGTTTGCTATCCACACTGCATACTTACACTGTAGTTATAGGCAATCTCTTTTCTTCACGCACTTTTGGACAGTCTGGTCAATTGATATGTAGCCTTTCTTGCATCCACATCCCAGAAGAATCCCATCTATGCAAAGTTAGGGGACCTTCATTCGATCGCATCTCTTGGTGCAAGCGCTGTAGTGTGAAAAGGTGCGATTGCCCTCGCAATGTTCACCTGAGCAGGATGCAAAAGAAAAACAAAGTAAGTAAAGTAAAAGAAAACCGCTTGCATAAATCAATAAAGTTAAATTCCATAGAATCTCTCTTTTAATTAATCTCTCATTTGGCTTAACAAATTATATAATAATATAAACAATATTTCACAGCATTTCAAAACAATGTTTCAAGATAAAGTTTGTCATTATTACTTGTTTTTTCTGAATATCAGTGGGCCTCATATTCCACTTATGTATGCCATTAAAAGCCCACTGAAGGGAGAAGAATTTTTTATATTCATTGGTGGGTCTCATGTACCACTTATATATTCCACAAATATTCCAATGAAGGGAGATGAATTTTTTTATATATGCAATATTGGTGGACCTCAAGTATCACTACATATCCTTCCAAGAATCTATAATTATCCGTCCTTCAATGTGTAAAATGTTGTGTCTCTAATTGTGTGTGGGGGGTGTTTCTGAGTGTGTAAATAAAGCTATGAGTCCTCAAATCTGTGCTTCAAGTATTTCACCCCAACTACAGTCCTGCCTGTGTATCAATGCTTCTATTGTTTCATTCAGTTACAGTCTGGTTATCAACACACATTAATTTATTAAATATTATTTTGAATCTTTACCAAAACGAATGAAAGGTGTTATTAAAGATCGCGTATATTAAATAAAGTGCAGCTGACAAGCAGTTGAAATTTTTTTTTTTTATCAAATGTACTATTTTTATTATCATACTCGAAATCTTTTGTGAATAATATCTTTCATTAGATAAAATCGTATTTAAAACATATTTATTCTAAATAATCAAAATAATCTGTAAATAAAACTTTAAGAAATTATCATTAAAATTGTTTCGAAATAATAAATTTTCAGTTTTGTTTAGTAATTGCTTTTAGTTAACTTGTAGCTACAGAATGTCTATGCCCAAAAAAAAATAAAATAAAATGCTTACAAAATTCTGATTTCATTGGTCAATTAATTATTTTAGTACTTGTTTTATGTTTTATAGTAGCTAATCCCAAAAGGGAACAGCAAACGGTTTTTATTTATTTGTTCATTGAATAGTTGAACTTGGAAGTTTTTACACAGATAGAATTAAGAATTTTAATATTTTATTGGGTTTACCACCAATAGCTAATGTGTTGCACATAATTTTATAAACGGTCATGCTTTTGTTAAAAATATTAATTTTGTTTTTGTAGCAGTACATCTGAATTCTAAAGCAAATATTTTCTGCTAGCATAATGTTTAAGTTTTTATGTTTAGATAGCCAAAACATTTGATATTCTTGCTTTTGGATTGTAAATAAAAGATATAATACATAGGAACTCTGTAACCAGGTTAATACATTATTGATAAAAGTTATTATTTCCTGGTTTTAAATAAATTAATAATAATTTATAATTTTCAATTAATTAATAGTTTTCAATAATTAATAAATTACATTAAAAAATATTAAACGAAACACTTCAATAATGTTTAAGAGTTTATTTGCTGATTTAATTAACGATTAATCAAAACCTGAATGTCTTTAAAAGATACACCTATTATTTGATTGTAGAATGGAGATATGGTGAGAAGACCTACTGCGAAATTATCTGCCACCAGTTGCTTATTCCTGAATTATGAGTAATTCAGGAATAAAAAAGAAAAGATACCGCGACAATAATTTTTAATTATAAGTACTTTTCCATCAACCCGTTCTAATTGACAAAAAAAAATCTATCTACTCAAATATAAAGCAGATTTTTTATTGTTTCTGAATATAAAGGAAATTAACAAATGCGTTTATATATAAAATAGATTTTCCAAATAAAAGTTGTTTTTTTTTTTAATTTTTTTCATTTGGAATAAACGGAATTATTTGTAAAAAATAGTCAGATTGCAAAATTTATTTTTAAATCAACAATACTGAATGATAACTAACACATGATTGTTAACGGAGGCATATCAAAGTTTGTTACTCAAAGTTAAATATGCTTTCTTTTAATCACTTATCGAAAATACGATGGAAATACAAAATAAATATCAAACAATATCACAAAATCTATACAAATCAAGGAATATCAAAGTTTGTTTTGCAAATGTTAAGTATGCCTTCTTTTAGTCACCTATTAAAGTGCAAATACAAAATATAAAAAAAACCAAAGGGAATACACATCAAGCATTAAAAAAAAAACATAATTTCAAGGAATATCAACGCAAAATAATTTCAGTTATATTATACATAGGAAATTACATCCAGCACACATAGCCAGAGCCAAAGGTTTGCAAGTGTTTGTTACGGAAAGCACGATAAATGCAAAACCCTAAATTCCTTGCGTTCAGGAAGAGATGGGACGATGGTCAACACTCCACCCCTCCTCCTCATTTAAAATCCAACTAATAAAGTGTGAAGTCTCTCTCTACCCTTGTGTAATGCTGAATCTGCTGTGTATCTGATATTTCAGTAACGAGTGGCCATTTGGTGAAAGTGATCAACATTTAGAAAAAACAAAAATATTATATGTAATAAGTTCAAATATTATTTAATCACTTAGAATTAAAAAAAAAAAAAAAAATAGGTAAGAAAGCTACTAAATCAAAGTTGTTGAGTCAACTCTCATTGAAATTGTAATCCGTATCAACCAAATTATCAACCATAATCACATGGAAATAAGATCGTCTTCATGATAACATTTTTGATTGAAACAGCCAGGGATATCCAGTAATGAATGACAGATATTTATAAATATATGTAACGTTATTTAGACAAACTATAAATTAATTAATATGGAACATCAGCCTCAGTTAAAATCCAATCAATGAAGTGTGAATTTAATGTACTATCCCTCTTTCCTGAGTAACGTTGAATATGCTACATATCTAATATTCCAGTTGCGAATAACCATTTGGTAAAAAGGCCAACGTGGAAAAATGATGGAAAGAACAAAATATTATATTTAATGAGTTCAAATGTAATTTAACTAGTTAGAATTAAAAATAATATGTAAGTATATTATAAAATATAAATTTTAAAACAAAATCATACTAACTTAAACCAAGGTTATCGTAGAAGCTTTCATCGAGAGCGTAACCCGAAACAACCAAACTGATAACCACAATAACAGAGAGGAAAAATATCGTCTTCATGTTAACAGTTTGGATTGAAACAGCCAGGATTATCCACTAATGCCTGACAGCTATATATATAAATTTTTTTGACACAAACTATTATTTAATTAACATAAAGCTTCAGTATGAGGTTATATCTCACAAAAAAAAGTGGTTATGATTATGTCTTACACAAAAAAATGGGGAGAAAAACAATAATTTGTTCACAATAAAAAATGTCTGAACAATTATTTAGTTTTTGCGTCAACATTTTACAAGTAATAAAAAATTTATAATTGTAATAAAAACTGTTGGATTACTTTATAAAAAACGACGAAGAGATAACACTAAAGCTGAGAGAATTTTAACTCTAAAGAAATATATGTTAATAAAATAAAAATATTTAATATATTTAATTTCAATATTATTTTAATTTTAATTTTATTTATCTCTATTATTAAAATCTTTTCATGTATGCATTTGCCCGCATCTCCTCCCTAAACAACAGAGAGTTGATTGGCGCCGGGCACGCCAAAGATTGGTGGCAATCCGAGGCAAAAAGATCACCCATTTCGATTTATCAAAACTTTAGTTCAGCATACACATGCACTGCGGATTCGAAATTCTAATCATGCGCTAATTTGCATTTCCTGAAAATTTCAGCTCACTCGCATAAGTCCTTCATGGTGTTGCAATTTTCACAAACATGAGCTTATGTGCCCGAAATCCTTCGAAACTACATCGAGCATGGTACCTTAAAACACTTCAGAAGATTCTCGACTATCCGAAGAAGGGTCCTGCTTTTAGATTTTGAAAACTTTTCTACATATTAATTTAATTAAAAAATTCTAAAAAAGGACAATTTTTTTTTTCAGTTTCTGTCCTTATTATGTTTTTTTTTCTATTATTATTATTTTTTCAACAGGTTGTTTTGAAATATAAATGATTAATGACAAAAAAGTTTGGTGAAAGTTACCTCTACATTTTTAAGAGCGAAATGTATTAAAAAATAAAAATAAAAGTGTTTTGATAAAATATTTTTTAGACATTAATTTTCGGCATTATCAATATATAAACTCATGTTTGGGAAAATTGCAACACCATGAAGGACTTACGCGAGTGAGCTGAAATTTTCAGGAAATGCAAATTAGCGCATGATTAGAATTTCAAATCCGTAGCGCATGCGTATGCTGAGCAGCGCCCTCTGAACGAATAAATAGACGCCTGTAGCCAGGCGTGTATGGTTATCTGTTAGTGGTAAACGTTAGCTCAATCGTTACTTATGCCTCTTCGACGAAAGAGAGCGAGATTTGAACAACTTACAGAGTTTGAACGGGGGAGAATCATCGGCCTTCGTGAAGCTGGATTGTCTTATCGTGCAGTAGCCGCTCGTATTCAGCGTAACAGCAGCCCAGTGATGCGTCGTTGGAAGCAGTGGATGGAAGAGTGTCGGACAACTCGGAAATCTGGGAGTGGACCCCGAAATGTGACGTCAGCTCGCGATGATAGACTCCTGGTCCGCATGGCGCTGACGGACCGTACAGCTTCCTCTAGTGGACTACTTACTCTAGTCCTACAGTGGTCAATAGCTACAGGTGTTTCATTGTGTGCTTCATCAATTCGTGGACGTCTGCTGCAGCGTGGACTGCGCGCAAGGACTCCTTTATACAGGATCCCTCTCACGCTAAACCATCGCCGCCTGCGGCTACAATGGGCCGCTCAGCATAGAGACTGGCGTGCTGATTGGCAGCATGTCGTGTTTTGTGACGAATCCCGCTTTAATTTGTGGTACCATGATGGCCGCATTCGTGTCAGACGCTATGCCGGTGAACGCCACCTTCCGGAGTGCATTATCGAATGCCACAGTGGACGAACACCCGGAGTTATGGTCTGGGGTGCCATAGCATATCATGGACGATCTCAATTGCTAAGAATTGTGGGCAATCTGAACAGCAACCGGTACATCCGTGAAGTTCTACAGCCCCAAGCTGTTCCCTTCCCTCAAAGTTTGCCAGGCGCTGTATTTCAACAGGACATTGCCCGCCCTCATGTCGCTAGGACTGTTCAATCCTTCTTTGCAACGCGGCAGGTAGAGCTTCTTCCTTGGCCTACGTATTCCCCGGATATATCGCCGATTGAACATGTGTGGGATTTCGTTGGTCGGCGTATCGCTCGTGAACCTCGTCCTGTTGCTTCTGCAGACGAACTTTGGGTACGCATACAAACAATATGGTATGCTCTTCCTCAGACAGACATTCAAAATTTGTTTGACTCCATGCCACGTCGTGTAGCAGCACTTATTGCGGCGCGTGGTGGCTACACAAAATACTGATTCCGATCTCTTGTTATTGTTTGTTTCTTTGAACATTTAATCGTTTATTTGTACCACTACCATTCAACTGCGTATTAAATTTCATTCAATTATGACGATTCCTTCATGGCGTTGCAATTTTCACAAACATGAGTTTATATTAATATGAATTTTTGTTTTATTTATCTATACTATTGAATTCTTTCGTCGTATATCTTTTTACGCATTATCTGCATATATTTGTATATATTTATATAGATATTGAATCCTCTCATATCTCTATATATTTCTGTGCGCTTATTTCATTCGATAATCTTAGCAAGTTGGGTGACATGAAACACAAAACGATTCGTAATAATACGAAAAAAAAAAAAAATAAAAAATGTCAACCATTTAAATTTTATAAACTTATTGAGATATTAATTGAAATAAAAAAAAATTCTAAACAAAGTAATATAAAAAAAAAAATTAAGTCGATTCCTACTTTTTTTTCACTATATTGCAGAAAGTTCTTTATAAATATTTTCATTCGTTTTTTAAGTTTATCTGGCGCCATCTATTGGTAGATATATGCAATTTAAATCTAAAAAAAGTAAATATAGTTAATTTAATTTAATGAATGAATTAATATTTGAAAAAACTGTATCATCTGATGGACAAGTGTCATCCACTAAAAGTTCAAAAAAATGTATTTGAACTTGAGTGGATGAATAAAAAGCATTTTATTAATGATTGAAAATTTGAACAAGTTATATATAGGGAAAGTGTGAGCTAATAGAAGGAATTGAAAAAGTCAACCATTTAAATTCTATAAGCTTATTATTGATAAAAAAAAAATTCTAAAAAAATGGTAATTTACTTTGAAACTTTTCCATGTGAAATACTTAATTGACTTTTTAAACTTTTCGTATTTAAACAAGTTTTTATTTATTTAAACGACAGCATGCAGAATACTATAATACTGAAAATATTAGCTCTGCAATTTTAAGAGAGAAATATATTTTACATTAATAAAAATAGATCTTTCACGAAAAGAAATACTTCTTATACATTTATTTTCAGCATTAATTAATATTTGATGTTCTTTGTAACTTAGAAATCGCCCTAACTTCGATAAGAGATACGCGCATACATATGAGGAAAGATTTAAATAATAATATAGAGCGATAAAATAAAATATAAATTTTTTATAATAATAATTTCGAATAAAGTAAAAAAAAATATTATTTTTAATTTTTAATGAGTTTTAATTATTATTAACTTTAAATTATTATTATTTAAAAATAATTCAATATTTTAAGTTTTATATTAATAAATTTTAATTTTTATATTTTATATTTTTTATCTATACCAGTGGTAACTGATCTATACCAGTCTATGAGCAAAATTGTCATTACATGATCCCCTTAAACTAGGTTGTTATTTAAATTTATTTTCTTTCTCAAAAAGATTTCAAAATTCATAATCATATAGTAGTGTATATATATGTAGTCTCTTAGATACAAGTATTAGTTTTAATTCATAATTTTTTTAAAATTTTAATTAATTATTTTTTTCATAACAAAAAGTATATTAATATTTATAGTTGATAGTTTAATATTTATAGCTGATAGTTGATGGTTGATATTCTATTTTGTATGTTGCCATGTTGTGGTGGAACACAATTGCTAACAAATTAATTTTGCTTCTTTATATCTAGAGCAAGTTGAATTCGACATCTTACATTTTTGAGCATAAGCTGGATTTCTGCGATTTATTCTTTCAATAATAAATTCCAGCTTATTTTCCAATCGTAATAATAAAAAAATTAAAAATTTATCTAATTCAATTTTACAATTAAATATTAAAAGTATTAACAGTAGATAAATTATATGCAAAATAGGATAGCAAATTTGATTGTAAAGGATTACATTTAGCGTAATATTAGCATAGAGCCTTAAAAACATAATAAATTAAATAAATTAAAGTGTAATAAAATGAAATATTTAAAATATAGTTAAGCATTTAATTTATAGATAATTGATAACATTACAATTAATATAAAGTTGAAAGATTTTCATACTCATTGGTTATTGTGGTAGCAGTTTGATAGGAATTTTTGAATTTGGAGTTTGTGATATGAGTATTTTGTGATATGATAAAATAATGTTCAGCTATCTATCGAATTATGGTAGGAATTATGATTTACATTAATGAACCTTCTGTACCACTTATGTATTCCATAGTAATTAATTATTTTAGGTGACTATATTGATTTAGAATTTTAAATTCCTATGTCGATTAAATAGGCTTTAATTTACTATGTAATTAAACTATATCGAATAATGTAACTACGATGTCGATTTAATTTACTATATAATTAAACCCTGTCGATTTAATTTACTATATAATTAAACCCTGTCGATTTAATTTACTATATAATTAAACCATGTCGATTTAATTTAGTATGTCGATTAAACAGGCTTTTCACATGTTAACTGAAATATTTATTGCTAGAAATATATAATGAATTTAGTCACTATAAGGCTTGTATTAATATTAACGTAGCTGTTAAGACAATTGAAGACAATTTGCATTGAAGACAATTTGTCTTCAACTCTAGTTGACGAAAGTTAAAATTAACTTTTAATTATAGTGGTGGTTCTCGACATCACAATTAGTTGGCGTAAAGAGTAAAGTTAAATTTTGAGAGTAACTCCATAATATATTTATTATTATTTTTTAACTCTACAATTTATTTTGTGATATGAAGAAATAATTCTTAGTCATTTCTCAATTGTGGTAGGTTTAGTTTGTAGCTCTATGGTCATTTTATGCACCATTATTACCACCATGTTAATTAGACCAGAACCTACAGTTTAATGCTGATTCCGAACCACTCACAAACATCCATGCCATCATCAGGATGAAACCTGTAGTACCAAAGGCCGTCGATTGTGGTAGGAGTTATGGGCAAAGTTTTAAAGGATTCTGGGAGTTTTCTTTTTTTTATATTGAAAGGTCTTATGTACCACTTATGTATTTCATAGTAATTATAGATTTTAGATGAGTATATTGATTTAGAATTTTAAATTCTTTAAAAAAAGGGTTATTTATGATTCATGTGTGTAGAAAATATAACTCAAATACTTAACAAAGCTGTAATGGTAAGACTTGTAATAAACATATTCCATGTTAAAATTCTAAACTACTGTCAGTTGTATAATATTCATACATATAACCTGATCTACACATAGTACAATTAAGAGTCATAAAAGTCATAAAAATTAACAATTAATTTATATTAGCATTAATGGTTAACCCCCATTAACTAGAATTAACTGTTTTTTATCACCGAAGATGAGTTTTCTTTATTGTATTCCAACCACCTATATTGTACAAAAGTATTTTTTCAAGCAGAAAATTAAAGATTTGCCTAATTAATAGTTGCCTTTGATAAATTGCGATTTTAAAAATGCATTCGTTCTTAGTTTCAGTAATTTTCGTATTATTATAAAACTATTTGTAGATAAAATTTTGTTTATGTTATTTTATTTTCTCTAAATGTGTGGAAAAAATTAATGTAGAGTTGAAAGCTTATTTATTATTAGTAAGTTGTAGGGAAAAGTTATAATTTGTAACAAAAAAAATGAAAAATATACACAGCAAAAAAATTTAAATCGATTAAAAAATGAATAGATAATTTACTGTTTAGAAAATATATTTATTGAAAAAATAGCGTTCGTCAACTATTTAATGAAATCCAGGAAATCATGTCACATCTTCATTTGTTTATAAACCTGAAAAAAGAAATTCAAATTCATTTGAATTATTGAACAACTTATACATAAAAATATTATTAACATTAATTCAGCTGTTAATTACACATTATATATTTAATCAATCTTGTCTAAACAATCTATCAAAACCCTTTTTCAAATAATAAAAAACGATTCATGGAATGTATAATTTTAACTTCGTTAATATTACTTTATAAATTAACTTCAAACATATTAAAATTTCCTTCATTCACAGTAAAATAATAAACGTAGCATTCTTTTTTAGTACAAAAGTAAGGAAACAAAATGTTTCTTTCATAAACATAAATATTTATTATAATACAAACAATTTATAAACATATATGAAAAGAAAACATATGTAGTAAATTTATAAACATATCTACGAGAATCATATCAAAGAGAACAAATATGAAAGATGCATGTATGGAAGAATATATTTTACTAACTTAGTAATATTAATTAATTTCCTTATGTTTAATTTGATTCATATAAGATTTTTGTGTTCATGAAATTTTTCAAAAAAAAAATTAATAATTAATTCAATCATTTCCCCCATTGCAAACATCCAGAAAAATAAAAGAAGCAAGGAATACAAAAATTAAAGGCGTGTAGAATCGCAACAAATACACTAAATTGTATTTGTTAATATATTTAAATAAACTAACTAGTATCAATTTCACCCAATAATTCTCAACTATATCGTAAAATTATGTTTGGAATAAAGAGATTTAGTGTTACCTAATAATGTGTGCAAAACATGTCAAAATTTCTAAAATTGACATACTGAGTTAAATACAATAGGATGCTTTGGCTTGTCAAAGCAAAATGGTTTTATAGATTTATCGTGATTCATGAAGAGATTGCCAAAAACACATAAAAGTTACTAATAATATTTTATTTTCACTTATACTTATATATTGTTATAAAATAAAAAGCCAATAAAGAATATAATTGGAAACAGGTATCAAAATTGAGTAAAACATTTATTTCAGTGTTTTAACAGGAAATAGGAAACTTGGAAGTTGATTTAATTTTCATTAATCAAATATTAACTATTTTCGTCTCGCTTCTGATTAAAAAATTTGTCCACATACAGTGTATATACCAGTGGTGCGGCTTAGAGGATCCTTATTTGAATTAATTATCTAGAAATGATTTGTGTTTCTTTTTATTCACACAAAAAAAGTTTTATAAATTTCCCTTTTTGAAACATTTTTTCTCAAATTCTCCCCCTTTGAAGATAAATTTTTCAAAGAAGTAAAGTTATTTTTTCGACATATTGGCAAAAACACTAATAAGTAAATCTATCTATTGATATCTTTTTAGAAAATCAGAAAAACGATTTTTTAAGCTTATATCAAACTACCAATCTTTTCAACAAATGGCCACTTGAAAAAGGCATTAAACATTTCAAGAATAAATTGTCCTGAAATTTTTTAAAGTTAAAATAAAACAAGGTGATTAGTAAATTAATTAATGATCGTGTATGATCATCGAATTGCGGTAAGTGCATCTATTTTTTTTTCAATTCCTTCTACTAGCTCAACCTCTCCCTATATATATCTTGTTCAAATTTTCAATCGTTCATAAATTACTTTTTATTCATCCACTCAAGTCCAAATACATTTTTTTGAACTTGTAGTGGATGACACTTGATGTTAATACAGTTTCTTCAAACATTAATTCAGTCATTAAATTTAATTAATTAATTTTGCTTTTTTAGATTTAAGTTGCATATATCTAACCATAGATGGCGCCAGATAAATTAAAAAAAATTACAGAAAATTATTTATAAAGGACTTTCTACAATACAATAAGAAAAAGTAGGAATTGACTTTAAATTTTTTTTTTATATTACTTGTTTCTTTAATTATAATAACCGCATGTAACAATGTCTTTCAAAAGATATTTCAAAGCAATTCCTTCGCATTTGTTTGCCATAGAGGAAAAAATTACGAAATTACTTATACTGTCGTGGCAACAATGTACCCAGAGTTAAATGCATTAGTTTAATTAAATTTTGACATTGTTACATCATATTTTTTGTTACTCTAGAATTGTATAAATCTTTAATGTGTTTTAATTTATAATTTATCCTACATATGAAAAAAAATTAATAAAATTGCCAATAGATATTTGTCATTGGTAAAAGTAAAGAAAATTCTTCGGATGTCTGTCTGTGTGGTCACAGTTCAACAGCTCCATCCCATGGGATCTTTAAGGCCAAAATTTTCTAATTAGCTTAGAAAGTAGTAAATGTCAGATTAATAACTTAACTGTCCTAAAGTGAATATTTACATCAGGAATTGTTTTCATGGACTGGATTTTCAACATGGGAATCAACATCATCATCATCATTCAGGATGTAGAGTACCTTGGCCGTATATGGCCTTAAACTCCAAATCTGGTACTATGTGAGGCATTGAAAAACAAGACATTAATATATAAAAAAGAAGGCAGTGGGCAATGGTCATGTCACACGGTAAAATAACAAGAAAATACGTTAGAAAAGTGAAAAAAGAAACGGAAAAGCCGAAAAATAGCATGGTACAGATAAAAAATAAAAGAGCAATTAAATAGTTAACTTAAAACATTTGGCGATGACTTGAAATTTTTCAAATGGCGAATTAGCAGCTTTCAATTGTGCATAGAAGTTATCAATACCTCCAAGCATGTTGAAGATACTAGCAAACTGTTTTGGCAGCAGTATCAGTATCAAAATCTTGCCAGATGTTTTGGCGATCGGGAATCACGGATGGAGCAGCAGGCGGCGGCCCACGCAAGAAACTTGCGTAGGAGACACCTGGCGTGACTGGTCGAGTGGCGAAAGTGCTCCGGGGAGGTTCAGCTGTGCGATTGGGCGGAGGGCGTGGCTTCGGGAATTTCGGGCAACCGCGCCATGCGGCAAGGTGCCCCATCTGGTGGCAGTTAATGCAGGTAGGATTTTCAATCCTATCCTTGATCGAACAGTCTTTCAGGTAGTGCTCGCCACCACATTTAAGGCAGCGCTTCTTGAGATGACAATTTTGTGCCGAATGATGGAAAAAATTGCACGCGAAACACTGGGAAGCACCCGGTTTCCGATTAAATTTTTCCACTCGCACGGAGAAGTGGAGCAATCGATTGACATCGAAAATTTTTGAGTTCGCTTCACACTTTTTGTACACTAACTGCCACACAGGAATTAGTGCCTTGGTCTTAAGATTTGTCAGCTGTCGCACTTGATCAATGATAAGTCCAAGTTCAGAGAGTCCATCGATAAGAGTAACTGACGGGAGTCCTTTCAGGACGGCTTTTAGCGGTCGCTGATTCTTCGGTGTGATCACATAATACTCCGTATGGGAGTTTTTCAAGAAGGTGGTGATAAGCCAATGGTGATCCGGATTACCTGGAAAGATTTTAAGATATTCACCCGCGAGCTTAATCGTAACCTCATCCTGAAATTTTCTGCTGATTTCAGCAATTAGCTCCTTTAAACTATCAGAGTATCTCACCATAATTGGTGGCAGTTTCGGTTCCCTAACCACTGGGGGTTCTTCTTCAAGATTTTCATCAACATCCAAGTTGGCGAATTTGTTGGTAGTGTCTATTGAGCTAACATCAGTTGCAGCAGGACTGATTTTGGCAGTATGTTTTTTAGCAGGTTGCATAAAACCATCAGTGTTAGTTGCAGCACTAGCTGGCCTCTTGGGCTTTTTATGTTGCAAGGTAACTTTGGCGCCACTATGCCGTGCACAATTAACTAAGGGACATTGACCAAGCCCACTTACCTGTTTTTCCGCATCCGATACAGCTTCTGCAGCTTTCTTTATAGTGGCAGCTGAGGCCTTAATTGTTTTCGCAGTCACAAGACCAGCGTCCATAAGGATTTGCTGCTGCGCGATGGCTTGATTTGCCAGATCATGGAGCTTCCGGCGATTGATGAGTAGCTGCGTGGCAGCAGTAATTTGCCGACACACGTCCGCTTCCGTGAGAACAGGAGCAGGAGAAGTCTTGGAGGTGGAAGCCACCGGTGGTTCAACAGTTGCACTTGTCTGCATGGCGGGTACCGAAGGAGAGTCAATCTCCATCGAAGATCTTGATTGCAGCAATGGGGAGATATTATTTTGAAAGTCCGCCAGTGCGCGAAAAACACCAATCAGATCACGATTTTCGCCCTCTGACACGGGATCCATAAGAACACAACATATGATCAAAAAGAACAACAACCAACTCTCAACTCTCAACAAGAACCGTGTGTCTGTTTTCACAAAAAACCTTATTTACAAAGTGTTTCATTGATTCAATGTTAAATATTTCTTTGGTTCAATAATTTCTCAAAATTGTAACCACCAATAGCAATACATATTTTGTGGCGTCGAAGAAGTGATTGGCGAACAGTTCCAAAGAGTGGGAATCAACATGTTACCAACCTGGGACTAATACAAAGATTTTTCGCTCAAACCAATAGCTATCTTGAGGCAGTCACCTCGATGAAGAATCTGGCCAATGAGAAGAATTAAAATGTGGTATAAAAATTGACTGAGAGATGGAAATAAATATGAAGATAGCTGGAGAAATGATCGAGATGTGCAGAGTGTACTAAGTGAAGTAATTAAATGATCTAAAGTGAGGTGGTGATCTAAAGTGTCAGTAAGGATCTTTGACGTCATGGTAGTAGCATTTTGTCAATTGACAGAACAGATCGATTTCGCAACTCCCAATTGCTGACCTTTCGGAGAGTATTCACAACAAAGAAATCACTGTCCGGATGAATGCAGAGTTTGAATGGCGTAATTAATAAACAATTGGAAAAAAAGAACAACCCTAATTTCAAAACTTTGACCTTGTTACAAAAAAAAAATTATTTGGGCCTGAATGGCCGAGTGTCTAGCGTTCTGGCGCTCGGTGCCACAGGTCACGAGTTCGTGCCCTGGCGGCGCCATGCATGTTTGTAGTGGTTCAGAATTCACTTTAAACCGTAATTCCCGGTCTAATAGGAGCGTAGAGCGTTATCTTGAGGTTTAGTCAGTCTTCAGCCCTCGTGGTTCCTCGCTAAAAGGGAAGCTGCATATTACCCTTAGCCATGGACGTCACCTACGACAGGGTCCTTTGGATCTGGTGTCGGCTTTCCTGCACCAGGAGGATTAGTAACAACAACAAATCTTTATCTAAAGACAACATTGCCAAAAGACCCAAAGAAATTAATAAGGATAGATTTTTAACTATTTGTTAATATTTATATATAAATTTAAAAATATTAGTTGATATCTAGAGTTTGTTATAACAGTGATTGAATTGTTTAATAAATTGTATCGCATGTACTTTTATATAGTTAATTAGTCGTAAAATTTATACGCTAGATGTCAATGAGTGATTGATGTTTATTTGATATCTGGATCAACAGTCAGGAGCATTTCTTTTTCCAGCCACAAATATCTATTGGCAATTTTATTTTATTTTTTTTCATAGATAGGATAAATAATAAATTAAAACACACTAAAAATTTATACTATTCTTGAGTAACAAAAATATACGCTGAAACAATGTAAAAAAATACAATTAACCATCCGCAATATGTCGACAAGACCATACATGACAATACTTCGAATAATTCATTATTGTGTTACTAATTTATCTACATTCTTTTTAAGCATGTAATAAATAAGCTTCCAGTTAATAAAATGTTGAAGTGTTTAGTATATTAAATAAGAAAATGTTGTAGTAAATTTGAAAGAACTGTTAGAAACTAAATAAAAATAATGTAAAACCAAATACTATCAAATGCTATTTATACTATTGTATACATACCAAATACTATTTATATTAGTGTATACATACCAAATACTATTTATATTAGTGTATACATACCAATACTATTTATACTAGTGTTGCTTTCTAGAAGGCTTTTAAAACAGAGATTACGTTTATGATGATGGTTCAGCTTCAACATGACGGTTTCGCGACTGTTACCTAACTCGCCATAATCTGATACAAATTTCTTTTTTTACAAGTTTTATTTTATGTAATTTATTGTTAATTTTATTGTTTACATATTAATAACAACATATATAGTTAATATTACGACCATGTTAGTTAATTTACAAGCAATAAAACCATATTAGTTAATTTTATTGTTTGCATATTAGAAAACATAATATACTAAAGGAACGTATATAATTACAATAAAATTTTTTAAGCAACGTTTTTAATTGTATTGGATATTTTTATATCCGCTTTCGATTGCAATTTTGACCATGTATTGTATGTTTTGACCATTTATTTCACCAATTTTGATTCATGATTGGATAAGATAATAACAACGTATATTAAAAAAATTCTGGTTAGAAATTTACTTTTTGTATAAAAGAACATCTTAGCAAATCAGTAAATTAACTTTTCTTTTGTGATGTCAGATTTTTAAAAGGATAACTTCAAATCTGGAAGCTCCAAAGGTTGTTAACTATTTGTTTTTATTTATGTTTTTGTTTTCATTATAATTTTAAAACTCAATAAAAATTTGAAATTCACAATATTACATTTAACTTCAGTGAGTGTGAATATTTCAAAAAAGGAGTATAAAAAAGATATTTGTACTCAAATTGTAGATAAAATTTGTTGTTATATAACTATATAATTGAGTCATATAAATTTTTATATGATAAAAATTGCTTAACGAACTACGCAGCCGCAAACTAAATAATAAAAAATAATTTTCTTATAAAATAGACCTCTTCATTCCTTTTCTCTCTCCCAAATATCATTATGATATCAAAGTTGACGTATTCATGACTTTAACAAATGAAAGCACAAAATTAAATGATTGTAATTAAATGAACATTTATTTCGAATCAGGTTAAACAAATAATGCTTCATATGCGACGCACAGCACACATTTTAATTCTGACAGTGCACATAAAAGAGTACACCACGTTTGTCTAAATGAAGTTTCATCGTTACACATTATTGCAACATTTAGCCCACTACTGCTATTCATATAGAGTTGGGAAAGAAATTCTCTACGAGAAATAATGAGGATAAACTAAAGTGACAGTTTGAGATATAGTGACAAAAAAAGTAGGAAAACTGATTTTGTAATGGACATGCTTCGTGTATGCTGGAGTATGAGCTAATGAATCTCCCAGAAAATCAATCAGAATATTATCTGGATCATATTTAAATTCATGTATCATACCATTCCACCCTCTGGAATCTTACTGGCTGAACAAAACTAGTTTAAAAATAAAGAGATAACAATATTCCTTTTTTGTATAAAAATACATATGTACAAACGTAAAACTTTTTAACATTACATTCATTAGAGATTAATGTTCCAAATTCGTAATCTAGAAACATTATCATTACTAGTAATTTATTAATTGCGTAGAGGTTGTATTGCATTTGTTGTCTTTACAAAACGAATACTTCAACAATAGAAAAGTTTTGAAGAACGAATAATAAAAACAATTAAAATCTTATCATAAAATTTCAATTTATCACTTATAACCATCCTGCTCTCACTGGATTAAATAGAACAATGAAAGATCATGGAAAATCGTATAACGAAATAAATCAATTTTTTTAATACTTACTTGCTGAGTTACTTAGGGCAATCATCCTTGGCGACACACTTTCTGTATGTTTTGTCCACTGCTAAGTATCCAGATTTGCAACCGCAGCCAACGTATGTCACATCGGGACAATCTTCAGGGGATTCTGGTTGGTCACATCTTTTATCGCACAAGGAATAACTTTTGAACGTTTGATTGCCATAGCATGTTCGGCCTAAATACATAATGAAAATAGGTTGGATTTATACTCAAACTAATACATATGATATTTTATATGAATATCATGTTCAAAATCCTAATTTCAGTGTAATTGCTTGTAGTATTACAATCTTAATAATGGAGAATAAAAATGAAAATATTATAAAAAATATTTATATAAATGAATTACTTTTCAATACTTTGTATGTTTTCAATGGGTATAATTATTTTAATCGTCTATAAATGGTTGCTGTTAGGCTAAAAGCTTAGTATATAGCACATTGATTTCACAGGATCGCTACCTACCACTAAAAAAAATTTCAGCGCGTTTATTATTATCCAAGCTTTCATGAGATTAGTACGATTGTATCCTGTCAAATCCACCTCCGCGTGAGATACGTTAGAAAAACAAATCTTACAGCAGAAAAATTTCGGCAATCCATCTCGTATCATCAGTGACAGAGTTTCAGCATTTTTCTCGAAAGAATTCAAAGATTATTGTGAACAAGAAAATATTCGTCATTTGCAGATAGCCACAGGAGTACTTACAGGAAACGGTCAAGTAGAAAGAGTGTATAGAACACCTGATATTAGTTCTTGCAAAACTATGTTTAGACATGTCAAATGGCTCAAACACGTACACAAATTACAATCGGTATTAAACAGCACTATTTGTCGAAGCATTAAATTGGTACCATTTGCCACAATTTATAAACATTAAAATAAATGTTTAAGGTATAACATTAGTCAAGTGTTATAAATTGAAAAAGAAGCAGGAAGAATGATGAATATTAATCTTCAGAAATCTACAGCAAAAATTGCAATATATTTCAAACATAACATATTAGAAACTAGATATAAAATGATTTTTTTATTCAGAAAATGGGAAAAAAATAAAATCAAACTTAAGAGATAAATACCATGAGTATAAAAAACTCTATATAAATAGATATCAGAGTATTAATATTCATGAAATTTAGGCATGTTGCATTAAAAATTTAAAATAATGTTCAATATAAACAGATGTTCCACATAAGTTTAAATAGGAAGCATAAATGCGAGAAAGAAGCAAGAATTCAGAAGCTAAATTTAGTACAAAGGGATACACAGAAGTAATCAATACTAACCTCAGATAAACATAAAGAAACGTAGATAATCTCTCTATCTCTCTTTATATGTATTGGTGTACTATATATTTATTTCTGTATAACTTTATAACTGTATATTATGCTCTCTCTATATAAAAAATATATATCTCTGTATATAGAAAGCTATATATTTTTTCCTGTATAACTGAGAGTCCTAATTTTTTTTCAATTCATTCACTGTTCTTTTATCTGGTATGTAGTTGAAAATCTCGGAAAGAAATTGCCAAAAAATATTTTTTAAATAAACAAAAACTTTATTTTGTGTGTGGTGCTATCCAGCGGAATCACCTCTTTGTCTGTAAATTTGTATTTGTCTTAAGAATTTTCTTTTTAAAGATTGTCTGTCTTTTTGATTTGTCTTAAGAATTTTCTTTACAAAATTCCTTCAGAATTTTGTCCTTCTTTATTAGTATTGTTCTTTTTGTTCGCTTGTTTAAACGTTCTATAGCATAGGCTTGTTTATATTTTATTTTCTAAATTCTTGTTATTTATGAATTGTAATACGCGATAGTTATTCCTTTAATTTTATTTGCCTTCATGTATGCAGTCTAGATATATTTTAGATTGCAGATCTGTTCTTTATTCTGCCACATTCAGTCGATAAGCAAAATTGTCGTTTGACATATAGGTATTTGCCAAAAAATTAATTTTGGCATAAAACTTATCAAATTGAAAAAAATAAAATTTTATGAAATCCCAGCAATGCCGAATCTTATCTGCTAGTATTAAAAGTTTTTGAAAAAAACACTGCGTACGAAATACTAAATTTGAAACAGTATATGTAGCATTCATGGTTGATATATGTTCATATTACACTTTATTAATTTCTCTTTCTAAAATAGTATATGCAGCATTCATTCGTGAGCGATATATGTTCATGTTATATGTAATTAATTTCTCTTTCTAAAAACAATACATGTAGCATTCATGATCACTATATGAATCACTATATGTTCACTATATGTCTATATGTTCATATTATATGTTATTCATTTCTCTTTCTAAAAACGGTATATGCAGCATTCACGATCGATATATGTTCATATTACACGTTGCTAATTTCTCGTTAAAAACAGTACATGTAGCATTTAAGATAGATATATGTTCGTATTGCATGTTATTTATTTCTCTTTCAAAACAGTACATGCAGCATTCATGATCGATATATGTTCATATTAGATGTTATTAATTTCTATTTCTAAAAACAGTACGAGTAAATGCAACATTCATGATCGATATATGTTCCCATTACATGCTATTAATTTCTCTTTCTAAAAACAGTACATATGCAGCATTCATGATCGATATATGTTCATATTATTTGCTATTAATTTCTCGTGCTAAAAACAGTATATGCAGCATTCATGATCGATGCATATTCATATTACACGTTATTAATTTCCTTTCTAAAAACAGTATATAGCACTAATAATCGATATATGTTCATATATGTCATTAATTTCTCTTTCAAAAGAATATATGCAACATTCATGAGCGATATACATTCATATTACATGTTATTAATTTCTAAAAACAGTATATGCAGCATTTATGATAAATATATGTCCTTATTAAATGTTAATTATTTCTCTTTCTAAAATTCATTCACATTTTAAAATGTACTTACTTAATCCAGCTTTATCGAAGAAGCTTTCATCAATTGAATAATTGTCAGCAACAACAAAGCTGATGGCCACAGCCACACAACAGAGGATAAGAGTTGTCTTCATGATGCCAGTCCAGGTGAATACAGTTTACTCTGTCACGTTTAGTAGTAGATATGTGCAGTTATAAGGTCGTTTGTCAAATAGCGAAAAAGAAAATTTGATTTATAATTCTTTGGAAAAAATATAATTACCTCAATTGGTCGAAAATCTATAAGCCAAAATCTATAGTTTTATGTCCTTATTTAGTAGTGAAAAGTAATAAATTTAATAGTATTGGAAGTTTACATGTTGCCCAAAAAGAAATAATATCTCGCAAACTCTGAAATTCTCAGATGGTATTAATATCAACATATTTTTATATTACTGAAGCTTTTAAATTTATATTTTAATTCAGACCAGAATGATAACCATTTTTATATCTTATTGTGTATTGAGAATTGTATAAACAGGGATTTTTATGTAAACACATCAAGAATACATGAATATAGTAAAAGTTTTGTTATTAGTAGAGTTTATTATATTTTTATTTACAAAAGATTTTATTCGTAAAGTAAAATAGTTTTAATAATCTCTTATCATATTTTGTTTGCAGAAGAAAGAAAAATTTATTTGCCTACTCCGTCAGCGGTTTAGTGATACGAGGAATGGAGGCTTGGACATTTTCTTGTTATTGACTGGGCTTTACAACTTGGAGATTGATAAATAAAAATTTTTGTAGAGAAAAATTCATTTAAAAGCAGTTACGAATTATAAAGGCATTTTGCTGTTTTTATTCTATCTTTTGTAGGGATGCACATATTTATTCATATGATGACCATATAAATCCCTTGTGACTTCTGCGAGAGCTTTTAAAAACAGAGGATGTCTCTGAAGTCCTTTTACTATTTAAAAAAAATATTACAAATGCAAATAAGGGATATTAAATAAAAAATATTACAAAATGTGTTATATACAATTAAAGTTTTGTTTTTCTTATTTAATTTAAATTTAGTTTAAGTTAATGCATCTCTATAGGGGCACTGTTGTGTGACTAATTCACAGTGTCTTCCAGTGCGGGACAGACATCCCATGAGTAAACTACTCAACAGAAGCTACCCTTTTTCCCTCCATCCATGAGTAGTTTACTCATGAATGGAGGGAAAGTAGGCAGCTTCTGTTGTGATGGAACAGCCCTAGGTAGAAGTCTGACTGGGCTCTGTGAGGCTCTCTTACAGTCATATGAGAGCGGAACCTACGGCTTAAAGTGGATTCCGAATCACTAAAAACATCCATAGCACCGCCAGGACTGGAATCTGGAACCAAAACCACCAGAGCTCTAGACACTCGGCCGTTCGGACCCTGGGGGAAATATTAGCTGTAAGGAGCTCGATTACGTGCCATGTTCGCTGTCCTCATCAATTGTCCAATGTCATTCATGATCCTTTGATTTAGATAAGTCATGTCCTGTCCCTTTGTTCAATACATGATATCTTTAGTATATCCCTGGATATTTCGTACATTAGGTACCCCCCCGTTGTCTCTATGGGATTACGCTAAAAATATCATTTATGGAACAAAAGTATGGGCCATGACTAAATCCCAGCTATCAATCCCAGCTATCATGGCGCTTTGAATAACAGACGTATCAAATTAAATTATATTTGAATTAAATAAGAAAAAAAATCGGTATCTAGTTGGAAAAATGTTGGGATCCTACTCCAGGACGTGTTTGCCGTGAATAGTGTGGCCGAGAACTTAGAAATTTTTAGGTCTCTGTCCGTCGAAGTCGAATAGATATATAAAAAAACGATTATTAAAAGTGTTTTGGCTACTATATTATAAAGTGTGGGAAAGAAAGAGTTGGAGAAAGTTCATAAAAAGAAATGTTTGAGGCAGTGATTAAATATAGAAAGTGAAAGAAACCATTGTAATGAAAAAATATGATACTAGTATTACAAAATTAATTGCAAGTGCTGTCATTGAATCTGAATCTGTTAATTGCAGGACATCAAGTTAGAGAAGGCCAATATTTATTACACACACACACACATATATATATATATATATAATAAATATATATATAATATATATTTATATATATAATAAAGCAGGACTTAATATAAGGACTGCATATAATGTAGCTTGGGGTCCTCTTTTGATTTGGGGACGGCGCCCCAAGGATATGTCCGAGAGGATGAGTTGTACTTAAATGATAATTATAGTATTTAATAAATTTATTCTAATTCATATTGCTAATAGTACTTTGTTTGTTGTGAAAAATATTTTTACTTCTTAGTAACACTTTGACTGTATACTATGATAAATTGAACACTAAAGTTTCGGCAAATGTGGAACACTTTGTCAGCGATTTAATGCTTTTGATATAAAACATTTATCTGGACTATAGTATGATACACTTTCCTGACGATTTTCAGAATTTTATCTTTTTCATAAATACCCCACGATATTATATTTTAAAAAAATTCTGAAATGTGATTTCAGAGAAACATAATATGTATTTAAAAACAGGGCTCCTTTTTTGCGTGTCTGCATATTGCTCAAATTAAGTAACAATAATTTAGTAAACTGTGCATATCAATATAGTAATAAAAACATATTTATTAATAGGTTTTAATAACTTAGGCCCACAATTGTTGTTTATTAACAAATACATAATGATTATTTCATTCAATCAAAATTCAGAGTCAGTAAATTGTAAAAACATAAACTGAAATAAAGCCTAGAACAATTTACTTAACAGCAATGAATTTCTTGTCTTAAAATCTTTTGTTTACTATCCTGATCTATCTACAATTTTGTTTCTTACTATCTATTGAAAACAAAAGAAAAATTTAAAATTTAAAATTTCACAACCACAAGTACATATAAATTTAAGAATATGTGTAAACTCTTATTGAGTTTATACATATTCTTAAATTAATGAAATTCATAGATTAGAGATAATAGAGATTGACATAACTTTGAAAATTTTCAAACTGATATGCATTTTAATATTTTCAATTGAAATTTTAAGTTATAGATTATTTGATCATGTTGAATTTTTTTCCTACCATTCAGCATTGTAATAATTTCTGTGCATTGGTAAATAATTTACAAAAATTCAATTTAAAGAATATATTTTTAAATAATTTATAAAGAATAAATTTAAAGAATATATTTTTAAATGGTTTATTTTTTCATATCAATAAATTTTTTCCATGATCGATCCTGTTTTCATATTCAGACAATTTATTTGATTTTGACAATTTTTTTGATGAAATCTTTTCAATGGCAATGAAAAGAAAAGATTTTTGCCTTTTACACTATTTAAGAATTAATATATAAAATAACATATGAATATTAATAATAATATTGAATCTTTTCTATTCAATAGTTGCTAAAACAAGAATAAAGTTCCTGATTTTTATTAAATTAATACTTGCTATCTTAGTAAGTTACAATTATTTGACTGACCATAACTAGAATTTTATAGAATTTTTTTATAGAAGTTTCAATTTTTTTAACTTTAATTATTTCGTATATTGCAGTAGTACCAAATGCAATAAATCATGTTATATTAAATTAAACAAAATATCTAAAAATTAGTGCAAAATCTAAAAGGTATAGTTTTAAAAATAGATTGTTATTATATCAATAATTCATTTAACTAAATTCCTAATTAGTTAATTAAAAATAACTATTAAATAATTTTTTATAATTATTTAATTTAATAACTATTAAATTAAATAATTTTTAAACTACAAAATAACAAAGATTGCGTATATCACAGCAACATCACCATGGTGGGCCAAGGCCGTCTGTCTGCTGGCAGATTTCTAGACAGGAGATGCTTTTTTTAAAGGGTAGGGTTGTCAGCACTATGCCCAATGCACTTACAGTCATAGGAGACCGGGACCTACGGCTTAAAGTGGATTCCGAACACCTGCAAACATCCATGGCACTCGAACCCGAAACCTGTGGTGCCGAGAGCCAGAGCGCTAGTCATTCGGCAATCAAGCCCCTAAAATGACCATTCTCCTATAAGAAAATTCATTAAAAAATATCCTCATCTCATGTTAAAGAACACATTTCTGAACAGTGTAAAAACTAATGTGTCAAAATATTAAATTTTTATTTGCCTTTAATGTCTCTTATTTGCCTTAACTATAACTGTTTACTTTAACTATTGATTTGCCTTAATTTCTACATCTTCTTATTTGCCTTAACTATCATATACGTTTACATTAATAAAAAACATTTTTCAATTATTGATTTTATAGTTACATATATAAAATGAATAAAGCGTAGCATGAAATTATTTCAATTTCTCACCATTTAAAAATATATGCCGATAATAGTAACCATATAGAAAAATATTCCCTCATCTCACTAAATATCCCTCTCTTCCTTCTTTTATTGAAATACACCTCAAAATATCAAAATATTTGAAAAATAAAATATAAATATCATAATATATGGGGAAAAAATAAATATCATAGCATATATCATAAAATATAATACATAAAGATTCGTGTAATAATTGCTTCTGAAAATGTCCTTATTTTCCTCAAAAATCTAGAGAATTCATATAGATTTTGAAATCAGTTGAAATCAATAGTGAACTTACGAATAAGTGTATAAAAATATCGATAAAAAATACAACGCAGTAAACAACACCAAGTATATTCAGCTGATAATCATATAGTTCGAAGAATTCAAAAGTAATCGTTTATCCCAAATGCCAATGTATGAAAAAATAACACAGATGTTCATACAGCGTTAAATTTATAGTGCATTTAAAAGGCATAAAAGAAACAATAAAATTATACTATCTGTGTTATAGCAATTGTATTACTAGATTCATTACGGATCTAATACAATTCCTTTTAACTGAGCTACATGCATTATATATGCAATTTTTTAATGTAACGTATATTTTAGCATTTTATTAATTATAACACTGCAATCTGAGAAACAGTGTTTTAGTTAGTATAACATGACGTAAAATTCCAGTAACACAATATTCTTAAAGCAGTATCTCTAAATAATATGACATAATTTGGATATTTTTAAACAATAACTATGTTTTCTGTGACAAATTTTCTTGTGGAATCTTCTATAATATCTAAACACGGAATTCAGAAAAAATAAGTTTCACAGTTGCCCTAAAAATTAAGTAAATGCTTCGTCGTTAGTTTTTATAAAATGTACAAATTTAAAAAAAAATAATTAAAAAAAAAAATCGTTTATTAATTTATAGTTTCGATTTAATCTAAGGAGTTTTGAAAACATTAAAAATTTTCCGAAATAAATTTATTTTGTTTTTCTGGTAAACTTTGCTGAGAAACACATTTGTTGTTGTTTCTTACCCCACTTGGTAGACAACAACATCTAGACCAAGAACTCGTGTGGTCTCATGGAAGAAGAGAAATGGAGGGCCAGCTTCTGTTGTGATGGACCACCCGTAGGTAGAAGTCTGAGTTGACTCCGTGACGCTAACTTTGTTACGGGATATGGTTGTCAGACCTACTTCAATGTATATAATCATATTAGTCCGGAAAGTACGGCTTAAAGTGGATTCCGAACCACTACAAGCGTCCTTGGAACCGCCAGGATCCAAAACCTGCTGTGAAGAACGCCAGAGTGCTAGTCACTTGGCCAATAGGCCCATAGGCACATTTATATATTATATTAATATGATTATAACGTATATATATATAACACAATTCCACAAAAATTATACCCATAGACATATATTGATTATCATCTTCATCAATTATATTTACAAAGTAATTATTTTTAAATCTAATAGGAAAAGTATTCAAGTATGGAACTTTAGAAATATTTATTTTATTTTCTTCTTACAGTGTTGATCCGCTTATCACATTTGATCCTGAAGTTCGGTTTATAAGCAGAATTGCTTCAAACATTTTTTTTTTTTTTTTTACTTTAACAATAGCATGTCCTCGTCATTGAAACCTGTAAGAAAGTTAGAGATCTTTAAGGTGTGCAACACGTATCATATTTAAAAAGAAATTTTTGAAAGAAAAGAATTGTCAAATCTTAGATTTGCAAACTTTTTCAATTTTTCTTTACTCCTGATTAAAGCCTGTAAAAATAGAAAAAAAATGCAAAGGGCCATACCATGCTGAATATGCCAGTTTTCGTTCAATCACCGAAGTCAAGCATAATCGAGCACAGTCAGTACTTGGGAGGATGTGTGCAGTTGGCATTCAAAAAGCCCGATTCGTGGCTAGGTAGTAAGGTCCACCGCTGGTATGCATTAGGCTTGAGGCTATATCCGCTAGTGGCGTTTTTGTAGAAGACGTTTGATGTTTCAGCATATTGCATTGCTAGTCAGACTATCTGATGAGAGTTTTTCCGGATTTTCTCCCATACAACACCTTTCTTCAGCTACTAGGAGCCTAGTCAGACTTCCACCTGCGGGTGCTCAATCCAATAGAATCTGCCCTTTTTCTCTCCATCCATGAGTAAACTACTCATGGGGTGCCTGTCCGACGCTACCGGACACTGTGACTAAGTCACAACACAGAAAAAAAATATTTTTGCTTTAAATAGTTATTTATAATTTCTTAACTTAAAATTTATTAATAAATTTATTCATTGACCTGATTAAGTATAATTGTTATTATAAAACCCTTAAAGAACATCAATACATGTCGAACCAGTAATTTTTTGCTATATGTTTAAATACAATCTTATGTTTGAAAATAAGTATTTTAAATCCGAACTGAATTTAGAAGCAACAATAAACATTAATGAATTTGCACCAGTCTTTCCATTATTTCACTTGCGAATTTCTACTAATATATACAAAATGTATCTATTAATTTATATTTAAGTAGTCGTTTAAACAATTGTGATTTAAAAAAAAACATCAATACTAAAATAAGAAAAAATTTTGACTTTTGGGCAATCCTCAGGATTCACGCAAGTGCTCAAGAGAGTCGAATTAATCTGAAGAAATCCATCTAAGCCCCACATCTGAAAATTTTATGCATTTCTGTTTTTAGGGCAATCCTTGCTTCTTTCACCACAATGCACAAAATAATCATACGTTTTGTGTAGTTGGAAATTCTAGTTTAATTCTAAAAAAAAACAAGTGACATGACAATGTTACACTTAATATAACAATAATTTGTCTATATTCTTACATAAATAATATCAAAGACATTTTGCACAAAGAACATTTCTGCAAAGTAATTACAAATCTTATTTTGAAAATCTCCCGTCCTCCCAAAAAATTCTAAAAATAAAAACGTAATTGTTAAAGTATGTGATAAATTTTGAAAACTATACGTATTTTGTGGGCATCAGTGGAATTTTGAACTAGAACTGCGTGATAGTTTAGTTGTCGCTAATATAAGCAGAGTTCGGTTTTTACAACAAATATATAATTAAAAGTTACTTCTTAAACTAGCCTAACAATTTCATTTACTTGCCTAACAATTTCATTTAAACTGTTGCAGACCTATCGTGCTTAAAAGCAATAATTTTCTTTTTATTTAAAACTTTGCTGTCCAATTTAACCACAGTAAATAACATTGTTATAATTGGGGATTCATAACAAAGTTTCATATTCAATATCATAACACTAAACTCTGAGGAAAAAATAGAAGATTAGCTCAAATTCATAATGTGCAAAAATTCTTCCACTACTTGTTTGAACGTGGTAAAATGATTCTGCTATATAGCAATGTGTTCATATATTGATTGATTGAATCGATTAATAAAAAAAGTATACGCAAATTTTATCTTTATTTCTGTAATAATGCTCCTCCTGAATCAAAATTAACTTTTCAATAAAAAAAATTAATAACCTTTAAAAATACTTTAATAAAATAACTTTTAATAAAATACAGTTGTGCATTTCTAAATTCTTCTCAATAATGAAGTTTTACATTCAATGATGGAAAAAGCATTTGATATCAGTTATTGCTTTGACATCATTGCATGAACAGAAACTCAAGTAAATAAAGATCAAGTAATAAAGGCTATAATTTTAACATTAACAAAAAACTGTGATGATTGCTGTATTAATATTTTTATGTTATCAATGTTAATAAATGTATTGTTTTTATACCATTCTTAGACAATTGTTTTCTTTATGAATTTAATAATCTATGATTCTGACAGTGGCTTCAAGCAATTTTCTGAATAATAAAATATAATTGAAAAGATTTAATGCTGTATTAGTAAAATACAAACAGTAGATTTAACCTTTTTACACATTTTAAGTCACCCAACTATTATAAAACGATTTCTAAGTGGGGTTCTAATATTTAAATTTTGATTACTTATTTATGATCTATTTACAAATTAATTGTATTAATAAAATTTGCATTTTCACTGTAAGTAGAGTATTATTTGCAGTTAAATGACAACAAATTAAAAAATTAAAAGTTTAAGATTTTAATTTTACAAGGTGTATTTTTTAATAATGAACAAAGTAGTAAAATATTAAATGTATAAAGATGTAATAAAATCAATTTGCTATTAACATATCATGTTACTTACTTTTTACTTCATGTTACTTCCTGTTCCTTAACTTATCATATTACTTTAATTGCCTTGTTTTTCAATGATTGTGTTGGATGATACATTTACAAAAATCACAGTTATGAAAAGGTAAAGAATAGTATTTTCTTAACAATAACAAAAAATACAATTCGTAATGCTACAAGGTTACTCAAACAGTATATGAAAAAAAAAAACAATTTGTTACTTTTTATATTACTTAATAACATCAATTTTCAGAAATGTGTGACGTAATGAATATAAAACCTATCCTGTTTTCAGATAATTTTTTGAGTTTTTTTTTCTGGTGGAGTTAAATTATTTTCATAATAACAAGTGAAAACAACATAAAAAAACTCAAAGAGTTTGCTACAAAATACATATTTATTGCTTGTCTTAGTAAAGGCCACTCACTGTTCATGTAATACGGTTTTTTATTGGTTTTGAAAAAGTTCTGCTGCTTTTGCAATTCCTATATATAAAGTGAAAGTAATCTTAAATCATAAGCACAAATCTTTACAAAATTTGGTGCGCAAGTCAGTTTAAAATACCGATTGAAAATTTATTACAAATCTTGTTTCTTCTTTTATACATTTGTACAAAAAGCTCTAAATATTATACGGGGTCGACTTGACCAATTGAAAGATGAACGAAGTTCTTGGCTGCGGAGCTTGATTATCGAAAATATTGCCTTTGGTCTATATCCATTGAATAGTTATGATTTTTTTTTTATTTATTTTTTCTTCTTTATTAATATTAATATAAAAATTTTAAAAAGAAGGAGACTAGGAACATATACGAATATATTCAAAATGTGAAATAGGAAATTATTATTAATACATTGGATTAAAAGGATGAGTTTGCTCTAAGATACTTCATAAAGAGAAGATAATTAGGGAAAGAACACTAATTGAGAACAGTTCTAGGACGCTTCCTATTTTCATATAGGGTAACGTCATAAAATGGGAGGGATCTAAGAGCGGAATTACCAGTAAAAGGGATAGATCATAAAACTTTTAGGGGTATTAAAGATGAATTGTCTAATACTGGGAAGACCAAGATAGTTTCTAATATCGTCATTTCCGAAGTATCAAATGCGAATTTATAATCATTCAAAGAACTTTATTTTCTAGTCTTTGAACAAATTCTAAATTTGATTTGGTTGCTGAGCCCCAAACTGTACTTGCGTATGTGATAGGTGGATGCGTGTAATATACGTAGATGAGTAATTTTTTTTATGATAGAGAGCTTGGAATTGCGAGAAATGAGCGTGTAAAAAATATGAACAAAAGAGTTAAAAACTTTTCTTATAATATTAATATGCATACAATAAGTGGGGGGATTTTATTATACGCGATTCTCTACATTTAGAAATTCCAGGACATTAAAATTCATATGATTCAGAAAATGAAAATTATACTATTAAAGAATTTCTTGCGATGTATTTAAATCTTTGTATACTTTATTTTGAAACTTCTTAAGATATAAAAGATATAACTCGGAACGTTTTCAACATCACTTAGGCTTACAGCAATTAATTGTTCACTTTTTGTAAAAGAAGTCATTATTTAAATATTAAGTACAAAACAAAAGATTACAATAAGAAGAATTATTTGTGTTTAAAAATTAAATTTATCAAAATTTTCACTTCTTTTTTTTATGGAATTAATGTTTACTGTTTCCTTTTCGAAGAACAGTTCTATTATTTGCATTGAATAAAGTCAACAATAGTATCAAATGAAAGACCTTTTAAACATGATGCTCATATTATATCAGACTATATAGATAAAAATGTATTTACATCTATATACACTGAAGTGACAAAAGTCATGGGATAGCAATATGCAAATTTTCAGATGGCAGTAGCATCGCGTAGAACAGGTATAAATGCGCAGTGCTTTCGCAGAGCTTTCATTTCTGTTCAAGTTATTCAGGTGAAGAGGTTTTGACGTGATGATGACCGCACGACGGGAATTAACAGACTTTGAACGCGGAATGTTAGTTGGAGCTAGACGCATGGGTCATGCCATTTCGGAAATCGTTAGGGAATTCAACATTCCCAGATCCACTGTGTCAAGAGTTTGCCGAGAGTATGAAATTTCAGGCATAACATCCCACCATGGACAGCGCAGTGGTCGACCGCCTGCACTTAACGACCGAGACCGGCGACGTCTGCAAAGAGTCGTAAATTCTAACAGACAAGCAACACTGCGTCAAATAACCGCAGAAATCAATGTGGGACGTACAAGGGACTTGTCTGTTACAACTGTGCGGAGAAATTTGGCTTTCTTGGGCTATTCCAGCAGAAGACCGACGCGAGTGCCTTTACTGACAGAACGACATCGCTTGCAGCTACTTTCGTGGGCACGTGAGCATATCGGTTGGTCCCTAGATGAATGGAAAACCGTGGCCTGGTCCGATGAGTCACGATTTCAGTTGGTAAGAGCTGATGGTATTGTTCGAGTGTGGCGCAGACCCCACGAAGCCATGGACCCAAACTGTCAGCAAGGCACTGTTCAAGCTGGTGGTGGCTCCGTAATGGTGTGGGCTGTTTTTTCATGGCATGGACTTGATCCTCTGGTGTGACTGGACCGAGCATTGACTAGAAATGCTTATGTTCAGCTACTTGGAGATCACTTGCAGCCATTCATGGACTTCATGTACCCAAACAACGATGGGATTTTTATGGATGACAATGCGCCATGTCTCCGGTCCACAACTGTTCGCGATTGGTTTGAAGAACATTCTGGACAATTCCAACGAATGATCTGGCCACCTAGATCGCCCGACATGAATCCCATCGAGCATTTATGGGATATCATCGAGAGGTCTGTTCGTGCCCAAAATCCTGCACCATCAACGCTTTCACAATTATGGACGTCTATCGAGACAGCATGGCTCAATATTCCTGCAGAAGACTTCCAACGACTTGTTGAGTCCATGCCACGTCGAGTTACTGCACTTCGCCGGGCGAAAGGAGGGCCGACACGATATTAAGAGGTATCCCATGACTTTTGTCACTTCAGTGTAATTTGATACATATTTTGAGATATGTATTTTTCTTTAAATTCTATATCTCTTTAAATCAAGTATTTGTTTTACAAGTAGTCAAATAATTGGTTAGAATATGTAATGCATACTGTTCTGTTGAGAAAGTCTTCTATAATTATTGTAGCGAGTTTTTTCCATTAACAATAATAAGAACGATTATTTAAAAAAATGGAAAAAATTCCTCGCCATCGCCAAGGAAAGAGCGCCAATTCTTCAATTTACAAGCCAAAGATGCCAGATATGCACTAGCCATAGCCTGATTTTAAACAATATAAAGGTATGGTGATTGAATTACCAGCAATGCACAATGAATTATCTAAAATTGACAAAAACAAAGTATATAATTTTATAACATTAGAAGATTAAAACTTAATTATATTTATCATGAAGTAATATACGTAAACAAATAAAGGATATCTTTTATGATAAACTCAAACAACATTGAAAGATCAATAAAGTACTCATAAAAATATATTAGATTAACAGCAAAGATATATTTTATACATGAAAAGACACATAAGATATATCTTCTGTTCCTAATGATAATAACATATTCAATGTGCATTTTGTTTTCATTTAAAATTATGGTTTTCTTTTCTAATGATAATTATAAATTTCTGATTTAAATACTTTGTTTATTTATCAACACAGATAAAACGTTTCATTAGCTCATGATTTAATCAAAATACTTTATCAGAATTTATATAAATATATATTAATAAACAAAAGAACTTCCTTACTTTTAATTAATTGTACTTTGAAATTAAGTATTTCTTTAAAATGATTTTTTTTTAAATTCAGAAATCAACAGGTAAAATTTAACTAAATGTGCGAATAAGTATTCAAGAAATTATATATATTTGATTAAAATAATATGTTGTACTTCAGAGCTAAACTTTTTAAGCATATAATAAAGTCAAGTCCATGTGAATCTCATTATTACTTTTCCAACAGCTCGACAACTCATATGTCCGATTTTACTCTTAAAAATCTCACTATTGGTTGAAAATATTAAAAAGAATACATATTTTAATTGAAAAATTAAAACATGAAATATGATTAAACCTAACAAAAACCTTATTAAATTAAACGTTGTTATTATTTAAATATAATAGTATAATAGAACTTTATTATATAATATGTAATAAAATTTTATTATTATTAATTGATATTAGTATTAAATATTGGAAAAGCATTTTATGCGTTTTCGTCTTCAATGTAAGCTAGGAGATTAGAATTTTCGAGAATGACGCACTGGTCCAGACGAAGTGAATTTCACTATCTTATTTTTTTATTTATTTCTCATTTTTCACCACAAATTTGAACTCCGCTTGTAACAAAGGTATTAGATTTTAGTAAACGCTTATTTAAAAAATTCTTTACTCAGTATGTTAATTAAAAATCCACTACACACAAGTTATATTAAGGACCGCTCGTGGAGAAAAAAAAAGGAAATGTTTAGATAAAATGGATCCACCATGAATTCGCACTTGAACTAAACATAGGACCTCGTGCGGAGAGAAAAATAAAAATGTTTAAATAAATTTAATTGGAGAAATGTGGCAACCGTAGAGCGTTTCATTGTTTAAAAAAATTAGAAGTTAGTTAGTCAGGGCATTGTTAGTTGTAGTTTAGGCCTTGTTTTGTAGTCATTGATTTGATTGTAAAAAATGAATTATATGCTTGTGTGCGAATACACACATATCCGGCCATAATCTATATTGGTGCAGTTTGTAAGATTCGGCACTGCAGGAATTGACAGGTGAGACCTCATATTCTTCTTATAAATTCATGCTCCTTGTTTTCTGCTCCATGTAAATTCATGTTTATGTCTTATTTAATTTTAAATTTTAATGTTTAATGTGTAATTTTGAAAAATTTCGTTCGTTTCATCCTTGAACAACTTTTAATTTCTCGACCGAGAAAAACGAACACACCAGTGTTTTATTGTAAACTAAAATTATAGTGTTATTAAAGAATTTAGTTCCATCAGAGAACAGGGTTAATTTCTCACCAGAAAAAAAACCAAAGAAACATTCCAATGTTTTAAAATTGAAGGAATTGTTATTCTTATTTGTATTCTTATATGCTATTTTTGTATGTGCATTTTTGTTATCTATGCACTATTAGACGTGGATGTTTTTATATAACACTAATTATTTGTTAAAATTATTGTATACACATAATATAAATATATATAATCTGAAAGATAACTTCATAAATATTCAAGGGACTCTTTGCTCTCTTGATTTATAAAGAACTGTTGCAAACATTCATAACAATTACCTTGAAAACGACTGTGCACAAATGGTTGGTTAAGATGAATTTGCTCAATGCTCATTGTTTTTAGTGAGCTATACTGTTAATCCTAACTAGTACGGAAAGTTTCTTATTTTAAAAATGTTTTATATTGCTTTTTGGGAAGATTTTCATCAGAAACGGGAATTTACTAAAAAAATATATATAAAAGAATTATGTATTTATATTGTGATTATATATTTTTCATTCATAATCCACTATTGGTTTAAAATTATGGGAACTTTTATTGGTGCTGGATTTACCCCTATTAATGCTGGAAATAATTATATTTCTAAAAACAATCCCATGCATATTTTTAATATTTGGTGATGAACAAATTTACTATATGTTATTGGACTCTTTCACTTTAAATCAATATGTTCCAATAGTTCATCATCTTCAATTTATCTCTCGAGAAGCGCAGTATAGATAGCATTGCCATTGAAAAATGTACTGATGAAATGTATGTTCTGCTGCACAGTGGCATGCACACTTTGCATATTTTAACCGATTAAACCTAGTTTTGCAATATCCTGTTCTATGGCGATTTTTGTCTCTCTTGCAGCTTACCGTCACCTCTCAAAGTTTGTCGACACTAATATTGTTAATTATAATTAACACTAATATTGTCGACAATATAATCGACAAAAATATTCCTTAAATAATTGATAAAGATTTTATTATTATAGAAAATATGTTCATCTTGTTCAATTCATCATTTGGAAAATAACTTTGTATAGACAGTTGCGCATTTCAATTGAAAAATGTACCGAGGAACTACATATTCTGCTGCACTATGGCCTGCACTCTCTGCATATGTATCTTCATTGATTAGATATGGTTTGCGATATCGTGTTTTATGGCACATGATGTCGCAAATCATAAGCTTTATGTGTCTCTTGCGGTTTACCAATAACTCTTAAAGTTTGTGGCCACTTTCACCTTGTATATTTGAAAGGAAAGATATCCACTAAAGCCTTGAAGATTTTATTATAACACAAAAATAACTAATCACGTTAAATTTTTCTTTGGGAAATAACGTAGTTTAGGTACTTAAGCAACTGAAAATGTACTGAGGAACCATAAGTTCTGCTGCATTATTGCACATGCTCTGCATAAGTATTTTCACTGATTAAACGTAGTTTGCGATAGCAAGTTTTATGACAATTTTTATGCCTCTTGCAACCTATCATCATCCTTTAGAAGTTTGTCGCCA
The DNA here is from genome assembly GCA_021605075.1 of Caerostris darwini. NCBI lineage: Eukaryota > Metazoa > Arthropoda > Arachnida > Araneae > Araneidae > Caerostris > Caerostris darwini. The sequence continues at coordinate 118,732 of BPLQ01006483.1, read as the reverse complement.
CTTCATAGTGAATCGCCCTGTATAGTTGAATAGAAATGATATTCACCAAATACTGGATAAAGATTTTGTAAGAGAAAAATAGCTAACTGTGTTCAAGCCATCTTTGGGGATACGTAATATGCATATTTACGTGCTGCGATGGTAAAATGTGTTGATGAACCACATGTCCTGCAGCACTATATCACAAAATAATGTAAGCGTCTTCTGTAAAAATTATAAACAAATAGTTACAGCAATGCTTCTATTAGTTATCTTTTAGAATTTCTTACAAATTCATATAGATTAAGGGGCAATATGATATTCTTTTTAGTGATAATACTTCTCCCATATGCCATTTGGCTCCTTTTATATTAAAATAGGAGTTGTATTATATATTTTTTGCGCTGTAAAGTCTTCAAACACGCTTTTAGTTTTAATATTGTATTGAGTTTTGAATGTATATGTAGATTTCTTCTACTGCAGTTGCCTGAATTAATTGGATTTGCCTAACTGCAATAACATATATAAAAATATTTTGTTTTAACTATAAATTGTGAAAATGTTTTGAAATAATGGAAACATATTCAATAATATTTTCTTATATAAAAATATATGCTTGGAAAATATTTGAATCATTTAGCAATTTCTATAGTTGCAGTTAGAACATTGCAATTACAGATTTGACAAAATGAGCGCATACATAAAAAGTTCTGAGAGAGAAATTTGGCAGTTCATATTATTTCTCATAGCAGTTTTCTGAGTTTCTTTAACATTACATTTGAAATCTTCGAAACTTCTCCCGGAAGACATTTCCTCTCACTCAGCCTCGCAGTGTTATGACAATATTATATCAGATAGATTTATCAAATAAAAGATTGGTAACTTTATCATCAAATAATCAACCCTTAATTTTAAATTGATAACTACCTTTTCTTTCAAATAATCAATTCCCATTTTTAAATTGATAACAACATTTTCTTTCAAATTATCAATCGCAGATTACAGCATTCATAAGAGCAACAACATTGAAACATTTCACTAACAAAAGTGGTTTTATTATTTTTTAATGACTGACAAACTGAATAGTTTCATGAGCAATTGTAAAAAAAACCATCCATAGCTGAATTCTTAAAAAAAATCTCAACTGTAGCATTGGAAAGAAGATAGGCAATTTAAAAATTTCAAGGGGTTGCATTGTGGTAAAAAATTCATGAGTGTAGTTTCATTATATTTACGAATAGATATAATCTACTAATGCTAGGCCACACAAAATTAAATTCGGAAAATAAAACATAAATAAAATAAAAATTTAAAAATAAATAAATAAAGTATTTCGAATTTTAAATGCTGTCTTTTTTAAATCCAAAAACAGAGGGTTCACTTTTGATTTTGATTCAACGACATCGTATCGCTTCATGAGGCACGAGAAGGAACTAATATAAGTTCCTCGCACTTTTCCCTCATCAACATATTTGCAATGTTGTTGCTCTATATTTGCTGTAATCTGTGATTAGTTATTTGAAGGAAAGAGTTGTTATCAATTTAAAAATGAGGATTGATTATTCAATGATACAGTTGCCAACCTATTCTATTGCCAACCTATTTGCCTTACTGCAATAACATATATAAAAATTCTATTTATAATTTTTAATCCTAACTCTTATAAACCATAGGAGCATTACTTTCTCCATGTTTTTCGAAGGGCTCGTATAATTTGCTTTGTCTTCGATAAATATAAGCATAATATAAATATACGTATATTAACATGTTTCAAATCTTGAGTGTGTCCTCTTAGAGTGTTTTGCTGATTTCCTGGGCAATTCGTTGTCTATCTTGTTTTTTTTTTTAATTTGTATGGATATGTTCTATGGTTAGCTATGGTTGTTTAGTTTTTACCTTTTACTCTTTAATAATTAAGTTTGTCGAATAATTTCAGTTTCGTTGCTGTAAGTGAGGCTGACAAAATATCTTAAAGAATTCATTTTCAATATTTTTCTTAATAAGTTGTTTTGAAGGTACTGTCAATGTAGCACATGAAATTTTATGTATAGTGAATGGCACTACGGCTTCTTTGTGCAAACTGTCTGCGTATCTGAATGGTCTCTTCTTTAAAATTTGTTCCAGTTTCTACTAAATACTATATACTATATATGCCACCTTTTTTTACATTAAAAGTCTAAAGTTTTTTAATAACAGTTATTTAATTACAAAATCCAAGAAACACTACAAATAAATCATTTACACAATAGTTAAGACAATATCATCGTGAAATGTATTCTTCAAATGTTCTTCAGAATTTGCAGTCAGCGCTTGCGTCTTCATCTTATCCTACCTCTTTAGATATATTTATTCATTTAAATAAGAAACAAAACGTTAGAATTCATTTTATTTTGCATTCATTAATAATTATGTTGATGTCGAATAAGAATTATTAAAGAAAAGAGAAAATAAAACATTAAGAAAATAATATATTTATTCATTTCTCATAAACTATCTAATAATTTATTTAACATTAAAAATTATTAAAATACTTTGTAAAGCTGTACAAATGTTACTTTTAATTGAAATAACAAATCACATCTGAAATTCAATCGCAGAAGCTCGTTTATTTAACTAAATCACAGATGCTGACAAAATTCTTCGCCTCTGACATCATCATTATTTCTTCCTAACTCTAATTATTTTCAGCGCTATGCAGGCTTGCTTCCACTTTCTAGAAAAGAAAAACAAATATTTTCTCAAATTTCCACTCCTTTCACACAAAAAAAAAACTAAATAAATGAAAGTATTATGAGAAAAATATTTAATCTTACCATTGCTTGTTTTACAGTTTTTAAAGCATGTTTCTGCATTTTTTTCATGTGTTTCATAATGTTTTTGTCTTTTAATACCTGCAGAAAAATAAAGAATAATTATAGTATACAAATAGCTGTTTTTTTTAAATTTAATAAAATAAAATAAGATTTCTTATGTGTAGATAAGGCCAAATTTTTACTTAACTAGAAACATTGAAAAATGGTTGAATGTAAGACGATTCAGATTACACTAAATTCGGTTTTTGAATCTAGAACAAAGGGATTATAATTAAAGTTCCACTTTCAAAATGCTGTAAAAAAATAATCACTCTTTACAATGAGGCCACCACGGCAAAGTCATACCAAATTGGATGGAAAAAATAGGTGGAATTTTTTTCATGCCATACTGTTTCCCCCTTTCAGTTTAAATTTGAATTTATCGTGACGAGTTTTTTTTACAGCATTTTGAAACTGACACTTTAATTATAATCACCCTGTATAACTCAAGTATCTGAAACATGATTTGACCATTGTCTACTAATAGCTGAGTTAAAGTCCAAGTTCCCTGACGACAAAACATTTTGCATTGACTACGATTCTCAAAGATAGCTTAACGATTAAAGATAGCTATTAGACGATCAAGGCTGGTATCAAAGCAACATAGCGAAATACATGATTTAACTGTTCTCTGCTGATAGCTGATTTGCCGTCACTATTATATGAGAAGACGTTCAGTAATGATTGCGTTTCTCAAAAATGACTCAAATAATTGTCTATTAAAGAATTTGCAACAAACCTGGTATCACACCAACACAGGGTTAAAAACATGATTCGACAATTCCCTGCTTACAACGGAATAAAAGTCACTGCTCTATGACGAGTAGGTATTCAGTACTGATTGTGTTTCTCATAAATAGCTTAAATGATTGTCTATTAGAAGATTGTCAACAAAACTGGCATCAAAGCAACTCCAGCTCAAAAGCATGATTTAATTGTTTCCTTCAGATAGTAGAATTGAAGTCACTATTATCTGAGAAGACGTTCAGTAGTGATTGGGTGTCTTAACAATAGCTTAAATATTCATTTATTAGAGGATCAAGACTGTTAACAAAGCAACACAAGTTAAAAAACAATATTTGACAAATGTCTGCTCATAGCTGAGGTAAAGTCATTGCTCTTTGATGAACAAGTATTTAGTAGTGATTGTTGTTGTTGTTGTGACTAATTCTCAATGTCCTGCAGTGCGGAATGGACATCCCATGAGTGGTTTACTCATGGATGGAGGGAAAGGGGCAGCTTCTGTTGTGATAGAGCACCCGTAGGTAGAAGTCTGACTTTTGCTCCGTGAAGCTCTTACAGTCATATGAGACCCGGACCTACTGCTTAAAGTGGATTCTGAACCACTACAAACATCCATGGCACCGCCGGGACTCGAAACCGAAACCTGTGGTACCGAGCGCCAGAGCGCTAGCCACTCGACCATTCAGGCCCCCATTTAGTAGTGATTATATTATTGAATAATAACTTTAAAAATTTCTCTATTAGAGGATTGGTAAGGATGTTTGAATTATAGCAACTAAGGGCAAACATTTTCGAATTCATACTTTAAGCTCAAAAACTTGTATTCCTTCTAGAGAAGAAAATACATCATACAATATATCATAGTCCATCCCCAACATACCTCAAAAGATTCAACCCTGCAGATGAATTCTACTTTTCAGAAAATGTCGAGAAATATTCCACTGTGCAACTATTTGTCCTCTTACAGAATCATAGCATCTTAAAATTTCCTCCCTACATTTTTACATTAAGTGCAACAGAAATATAACACAGAACACATGGACGAGCTGGAATATACCAATTAAAGAAACTTTACAAGAGAAAATGAACAATTAGTCCTCCTTTAAAACCATTCTTCTTCATTGGTGCAACAGCTCCATAGTGGGTCAAGGCCGACTGCCTACTGGCAGATTTCAAAACATGAGATGTTTTCTTTTTACAGGGTAGAGTGCCAGTCCTATAATTAATCCTTATCCCTGAAATAATTGAATTATCTGCTCCCGTTCTTTCATTTCAGACATAAGCCTTTTATTTATTATAACGTAGATTTCAAGCCGTCATAAATATTTTATATATCCCTACATACTATATGTTTCATATCATATTTATAAACTCTGTTTATTCCTTCTGTATTGTATAATTTTCGTGTCACTCATGCTTATGCTAGTCTACATTAGCTATCGTTTTTGTATTATAATTCATTATACTTCTGAAATTATGTAACTGAAAGGTTTGTTTTAACTTTATTCATTTATTTTTCGTTATAATTATTTTTTCATCCTCATCTTTTTAACCTGTAGACGACTAGTTAATCTTGGGTACAGTGTGATGTGGGTAGCAAAGTAAGGTTGTATTATAATTCATTATACTTCTGAAATTATGTAACTGAAAGGTTAGTTAATCTCCTCATCTTTTAACCTGGGTTAATCAGTGTGATGTGGGTAGCAAAGTAAGGTAATGACATGATTGTGACAACAGATGAGAAATTCTGGTAACAATTTTTACTGCTTGATGCAGATTTCCAAATTTTCTCGCAAAAAAAGCAGATTCTTCTGGACCATTATTTTCCTTTAAAAAGACATTATTATCCTCCCATTAAATATTCTCAATTTTATAAATTTCTAAGAATCAAACAGAAATTAATTTTTAGATAAATGTATAGTGTGAAATTGTATTTATAAAATACATATGTCATTTGTGCTTATTTTATGGAAAGTCAAACACTTTATATGTGAATAATAATAACATGGTAAAATAAAATATATCAATGACAGAAACACAAAAATTAAAATATAAAAAAATGCATACTGGTGCTTTTGGTGGACAGTCCTCAGGCTTAACGCACGGACTCAGAAACGTTGAATCAATCTGAACATATCCTTTAAAGCATCCACACCTCAGAACTTTCTGAGCGCTGCAATACTTGGGATATTCCTGGCATCTTTCACCACAGTCCGCAAAGTAATCATAAGTTTTGTTTCCTTGGCAACCCCCGTCGAATTCTGAAAGAAATGGAATCTTAAATTACTCAATATTTTATCTATTTATTATTTAATAAAGAAGAAATATTAAAAGGATAGCTTGGTGGAAAACAAAGATTTAACTTCTTTGGAAGCTCACTCATGTAGGTCACATCTTTTGCAGATTCACAGCTTTGAAATATAAGTAAACTCCATGGAAATTGCAACTAGAGTGGCTTGCATTGGCCTTCAAATGTAGTGGTGCATTTGTATCCATCTACTTTGAAAAACGTTCAACTTGATATAAGTCCTGTTTGGAAGCGAAAAGTTTTGTCTGGTATACGGCTCATGTGTGTCCCACCTTTTGCAGAGAAGTAGCATGCTAATAAAACCTAAACAAGTTACATTAGTTTTGTCTGTAGTGACGAGGAAATATCATATATCTTAAACATCCCTAGGAGAAGGCAGAAATAAAATAGTTTCAGAACTTAGAAAATATATTAAATAAAATATTTAAAACATTTTCTCTTATATGTATTCTTATTCTAAAATAAACTCTGCTATATACAAATTTATTCTAATCTCTCTCTATATATTTATCCAAATTTGTCATATCCTCCTATGCATGGCCACAGTTTATATCGAAATTTCACCAAACTTGGCAGAGATACTTCTAATATGATACCTAGATGAACTGAGAGAATCAAAACCGTAATTGCTTTTAATTTACCCAATAAATTATTTGTCAATTTGGTGACTTTTGCTTTTTGGCGATTTTTTATGCAGTTGTACTGCTCATAGACATATCGCTGTAAAATAAATTTATAAATAAAACATACTGCGACATAACAATTTGCATTGTCATTTTACCAATTAAAAGTGTTCCGCATTAGTCCTTCACTTTTGTATACCCTAAATAATCATCAATATTACAATCCGAACTATATTATCTTTAAGTACTGGGTATTCGAAATTTGATGGCCTTAGGAGTGAGTTTAGGTGCTAATTAGGGTTGCTTTCTCAGCCTGAGGTTGGAAGGAAGATTTCTTTGAATTTCACATTGGTTTGTCTTTTTCTGCCCTAAGGGTTTGTAAGGGGACAAGACAGGTTTTTGAGATGGATGTCATCACACCAAAAAGAAATCAAAAATTATCTTCGCAAAGTCCCATGTAGCGTTTTTATTCCTTTTTAAATCTATAAATCCACCAACACCATCATAAACATCAAGCCAACCGATATGCCGGATCACTTTCGGATTTCAATTTGTTTTCCATGGCTACTTTGCCCATTTTTGTAATTTATTCCTTTATTGCTATATAATTTTAAATTTGCTAATAATTGGGGATAAAGCCTGACCAAATACCCTTTCTCCACAATACCTCGATTGGCTTTAGTTATGTTTTGTTTGTTGTTGTTGTTTCTTATCCCACTTGGCTGGCCAAGCCCACGAGCCCATATGGACTCATGATTGAAGGGGAAGGAAGCTGCTTCTGTTGTGATGGAGCACCCCGTAGGTAGAAGCCTGAGGCTTTAATTATTGTCTGTTATATGCGGCAATATCTAGAGTTCGGAAAGAAAAAAAATATATGTGCTTGCAAACGACGGGAAAACAAAAATGATATTTACTACCAGGCTCTAACTCATAAATGCATATAACTTGTACAATAATTATATAATTTTTGCTAATTAAAATGATGATGAAATGTTTTCAAATTTATATATATATCGCATCTCTCAATATTTTTGCAATACTATGTAAACAACCTATCGATTCGTTATTCACATTAAATTATATTTTATTGACATTCATGATAGCAATGAAAAAACGCAGTTTATCTCTTTGATATAAAATATTTAATAAGTTTCATTTTCTGAATCAGTTTATTAGTCTCATGCATTTCGCTTTAATTAAATGAATAATTAATAATTTTAAAAATAAATATTATTAAATAAACTTTCACCAAATTTCGCTTATATATATATATATATATGTATATTTAGTTACGCTTATACGCTTTCATTAAGAATTTGTTTTTGATAATTATTATTGTTAATAATCTTATTGAGGTTACATTCTATTCTATTTATTTTCCTAAAATATATAGCTGTAGTTATATAAATAACACTCATTATGATGCTTTTTGCTTTCATTAACTGAATAATTAATAATTTGAAAAATAAAAGTTATTAATTAAAACAGGAGAATTATACATCTATCTATTCTTTTTTAAATGAATTCTAGGATATTTAAATTGTTTTCAATTATATTTATAAACACTTGTCATCCATATAATATTTATTCGGTAATTAAACAGTCTTTCCTTAATAAATCCGCTACTATTTTATATTTTTGATAAACCCTTTTGCTAATATTTTATTAAGTCAACTTCATTTTTGTTATTTATTATTTATTATTTCATGTATTTTCCGAAATTCTGGCCAATTTAGTCTTTATTATTTTTGGAAATAATATTTTCAAAAAACTGAATTTTTATGATATTGATTCATTATTTTTATATACAAAGATACAGGAGTTACTTGAAATAAAGTCTACAATTCATGACTTACTTTGTTGTACAGCTACTGCACTGTAGTTTTGCAGCGGGAGAGTAGGTGGCGTAACATCGGAAGAAGCCAAGGCAGTGGCTATTACAAGTCCAAGAATAACAAAGAACTTCATGATGAGTTTCATGCTAACTAGAGGAAACCTCACAAAGTAAAGCTCGAAAACCAATTCACCACTAGACACTCAGTCGAAACACCACAATCCATAAACTATTATTCTACGCAGATAAACACTGTAAAGTTTTAGATCAAGAGATAAAAGTTTTTATTTCTTTATTTAATTAATTTTTTTCTTGATTTCATATTTTGAAAAAAATATTATGGAGAGACATATCACGAAAGAATAACGATATTTTTATATCTCTTCTAGATCTTTCTTTAAGAAAATATGCTGTTTTGATCGGAAAAATATAGTTAATTTCACAAATAAGGGACCTAAGGCACTGTAGTTTTATAAGTTAAATAGAAAAATACAATTACGTTAACAATGCCTATAAATTTCCACGAAGTCTACGTCATAACTTTTATGAGTGACTTGTAAAAAAATATTTCATTTGTATACAATCCATAGAATAGAAATACAAAAATATTTTTTATGACCTCTTTGTTCGTCAACATATTTTTCGTATCATTGGACATAACTATTACTGTCTTTCGATTTCATTCCTAAAAACGTGCCTATGGTCTGTTTCATTCGTGTAACAAATAATTCAAGCACATAATTATTTTTTTGGAATATTGAGAAAAAATTTCAAATTATTTGATCCATCTGGTAAGATCAACTCACATTTTATTCTATCCTTCCTTCAGTTACGTTTTTTTTTTCTTTTTATTACTTTGTTTATGATATTGTTATTATTTTCTAACATCGATATTTACCTTAAAGTCATTAGATACTGAACAAACAAGTTGCAGATTCTGCATTACCCTTGAAGCATCGAGCAATTTATGCTTAGTTTGGGACCTACCTGCTTCTTGAGTCCTTCATCTTCAATGGATTCCGTCCCATGGGAATTTAAAATATAATGATATTGCTGATGGACTCTCTAATGAGGAATGAGGAACTAATGAGGAACCTCTGACGTACCTTGAGCAATATTCGAGAAGCAAGACTTCTATATGCACCTCTTGGAAACAATCACCCACACATCCGCGATATCTTAGTGAGCATCCTGGTACTTCAATTAGTTTTAAAGGTGACATGAGACTATCGAAAGAAGAAATTTCAAGACACAGGTTAATGAGGAATCTCTGACGTTCCTTGTGCAATATTTGAGAAACAAGACTTCTATATGCACCTCTTGGAGACAATCACAAACACATCCGTGTTATCTTAGTGAGTATTCTGGTACTTCAATTAGTTTTAAAGGTGACAAGAGAGATCAAACTGCTTTAGCTCGGCTGTCTGTTGGGCATTTAAAAACCCTCAGGCATTTTAACCCCTCAAACTTTTTCCATGGTGATAAGAAATTTCCAGTTTGCACCAAGTTTAGTCATGAAGAAGCCATTCCGCAACATTCAGCTACCTGCGCTAACTTGATGCGAGAGAACCTACTGAAGAGATCAATCATGAATCTAATCTGATTTAGATCAGAGAGATTAGAAATAATAAGAAGAAAAATGCTTAGTTTACTATAATGATGAACTGCAAGACAGGTGGTGACATCTGCAGGAGGGGTGTTTCTAAGTCTGCACTTTCCTTCGACGAACTTAAAGTTAACTTAAACTAAAGTTAACTTAGTCCTTCTTTATGTCGTGAATGTAGGGAGATAAAAGACGCTATACAATCAACGAAATTATGTAAATTGTGGAATATAAAATAATGCGCGAAATGCCCAATGTGTGCTACTTTATTTGTTTATTGGGCTAAAATAGAAATTCTTCAATTTGGAAGCCCAACTTGGTAACCACCATTGTTCTTCCGTGATCTTAAGGCTACAAGTGGAAGAATGCCACTAAGCAATCAAGACATCTCAAATTTATTTACTTGAGATCAATTATTTATAATTTAGTTAAATCACCAAGTTCATAATTCATAACTCAGCTATTTTGTTTAAGATATTTATTACTATTTAGATTGTATTCGCAGTTTTTGTATTATATTTTAAATTACTCGATTATTCTTCTTAATATAGCTTTGTGGTATGTGGTACCTTGTTGAAATCATTAGTATTACTCTGTGAAAAAATGTTTTTTATTAACCTCAACGCTAGAAGCTGAAGAATAACCAATAAACAATCAACATACCTCATGTTTGCTTACTTGTGATCAATTATTTATAATTCAGCTCAATCACCAAGTTTATAATTCACAACTCAGCTATCTTGATTGATATATTTATTATTATTTAGATTGCATTTATTTTTTATTACATTTTAAGTTATCCGACTATTCTTCTTAATATCACTTTGTGGTATGTGATACCTTGTTGAGTTTATAAGCATTACTTTATAAAAAAAATGTTTTTAATAATTTTAAATTAAACCATATTTTCAGTTATAAAAGAAGGTTATTTTAGTTTAGAAAATTTTGCTTGCAAATGGAATTTGTTATATAATAATAATTTAAATATATATTTAATACTTATATTTATGAATTAGTTTTTATGCTGTGAAAGTTAAAAATGTATGTCCATTGATGCATTGTTTTTATAAAGAGAAATGTTGATACACAAAAAGGATCTTTTTTTAATAAATTATTTATTTGAATTAGTAATTAAATAAATATATATGAACTAAAAGAATGATGCTACTAAACACTAAATATTATGTAAATAATTTTTGAAAAACTGCAGCATTATGTAAAAAGATATTTTATTATAGATGTGTAGGTTATTGTCTTATTTAAATTGCATATTAGAAACACTACTGCCAAAACTACCTAACATTCAAAGTAATTACAATTTGTATTCTATTTCACAACTGAAAAAAATTACTTTTCGTAAGAAGCTATAGAGTTTGTGTTTGAATATTACATTGTATTATTGCTTAGAAATATAGTCATTTATTAAAATATAACAATGGTACAACTTAATATGCACTGTTTTTAAAATCTTACAAGATAGTTTTTTAACATTTTCGCTGCCCATCTCGCATCAGCCAAAACTAAAGAGCTAATCACTCCCCAGCGCGGGATAGGGAGTTATGTCTGAGTTTCCTGTCAAATAATATTTCCTACGGCTCAACATTTATTTGGGATTCAAACGGCAATATACGTTTGGTGTGTCTGCTGGTATTGGTGTGAAGTAATGTTAGCCTAAAGTTATGTGGCTTTGAATTTATAGCTTTATTAGTTATTAAAAAAATATTTTATAACATGAATTGCAGTAATGATAGTTCTGCAGGTTCTTAATGACCCCCTACCCCTAAAAAGAGAAAAGTGCAATCTAATTTATATTATATATTTGTTAGTGATAAAGTATGAAATAAAAATAATGTATTTTGTCACTTATTTTCATTATTTTGTTTCAATTTTCGTAATCATACCATTTTGGCTCCAGAGCGTAATGTGTGACTTACGAAATAATTTTATTTCTAGTGCCTATCCCGCCCTGTAGCATATTTAAAATATTATATCAGGAAAGACTTAAATATTACTTAGTAATTAGCATGATAGACATAATCATGTTTATTATCACTTTTCAATTATATTTGTTACAAAAAGTAAACATTTATTTCTGGGTATCCCACTGTTTTACCTAGTATATTCTGGGTAAAACAGTGGGGCAATAACTGTCAATGCATCCTCACGTAACCAGTTGTCAGAGTATTTAGAAACCTTATTTTATCTTAATAAATGTTACTAATAATATAAGATTATTTATAGTTAATATTATTCTTAAAAAAGAAAATTTTATCTTTTAAATTATTAAAATTAGGATACAAAATTAAATAATTCGTAAACATTTGTGGCTTTTGTAAAAAATATTTCTTGGCAATTCGTTTTGGAAGCTTGAAATTTGTATACTTTTAAAGAGTTCTTAGAAATTTTGAATATTCAAATCGTTTTAATTAAGATTTAAATCTGAACTTCAAACACATGGTGGTCAAACATATCTGAAAGTTATTTGTTACATCTGCATGACAAAAATGTGCACATATTTTTGCATTTGGCAGATTAGGATGGAACGTTTGATGCTTTGGGCCCAATATATTAGAAGCAGTTTCTCAATGAAATAAGATCAATTTCAACAAGTTACCACGCAAATTATTGATTTGTTCAAAAACTAAAAATTTAATATTGAAATTTTTCAATAAATTTATTTGAAATTAATTTGAAAATTAATAAACTATTTTAAAAAAGAAATTTTTAACTATTTAAAAATGTTTTTTATCTTGATTTATTGAAAAAATTTGCTAAAATCGCAGGATATAGGCCGTTGCGTCAAAAATTCCTTTCGCCCATGTCCGGCAAGTAACAGGTTGAGATTTCAAGTGAAGTGAATTGCAAAAAGTACAAGTAACCCAGGTTACCATATTTAGAGACTTACCACTCAATTGGCGCCACAAAGAAGTTGCGAAATCCCATTGATCCTATTTTTGTGATTTCGCCAAAAACATTTTTACGTAAATATTATTTACTCAAATTTTAATGCTCTTACAATAAAATGGTTATCTAGAATCTTATATAGAATATGTTGCAACTTGTATGTCAAAGGCATGATAGTAGATCGCTTGTATATTTAAATATTTGTATTAGGTTAAAAGTTGGCATATAATTTCAATGTCTTTACATAGAAGCCATATGGTTCTTTTTTAACGTCTTTACAAAGAAGCCATTTGTGTCCTTTTCAATATCTTTACATAAAAATCATAAATGGCATTTTAAATGTCTTTATATAGAAGCTGTATATACATAGAAGTCATACATGCTTGTACTTTTTTCATAATTTTAGTCGTATATCTTTTCCTATAGTCATGTATCATTTTATGTCTTTGCCTTGCATGCTTTTTATCCATGTATCATTTCCATGTTCTTAGTCATTTTTTATGAAGCCGTGTATTCTTTTTCTAATCTATTTGCATGACGACTCTGTGTTTAAGTAGAAGTCACGTTTGTCTTTTTCAGTGTTTTTGCATAAATATGATGTGTGTCCTTTTTAATGTCTTACATAGTAGTCCTAATAACATTAAAGTTTTGGGGTCAGTAATAATAATATTTTCCAAAACTTTTTTCTCAAATCTTTCTTAAAACTTTAATTTGACAAATCAGTTTTCATTACAGAAATATAATCTTTATTATTGAATTGTCGAAGCTAATATTTATTTTTAAATAGTTTTTCCTAAAAGTATTTTGCAATTCATTAGTCGTGTAAAACAATAGCAAACTATAAATTAAAAAGAAACAAAAGAAAAGCCATTTATATAAACATCCCCTTTTTTCCAAACTGTAATCAACTAATTGTGTGATTCAAAATAATATTCGTTACTTAAATTAATTTTAAATTAATATTTATGTTAACTTAAAACACCGTACGTTATGCCAATGAAAACATTATTTCTAAAATTTATTATTATTATTATTATTATTATTTTTTTTAGTAATTTTTTTCTGTTTTATAATTATCTTAAAGAGAATGGGATTCTAATGTGTTGCCAATTACAAACTCAGTTCTTTGTTTATGATTATGTTGTTTTCAATATTAGACATTTTATTTTGAGCAAATTTAACATTATATAGCTTGTTCAGTGTTAGCCAATTTGTTCAAGGAAATGTCTGTTTCCCAACAAATGCCTGTTTTCCAAATCTTTCCATCAAATTACGTGAACAAATACCTCTAAGGGTGGCATTCGGGTGGCTACTCCATTAAAATATTATACAAGGTATAGCTCGACCACAGATTGTGTGGAAAATTGGCAAGAATCCAATTCGGGCGGATGCAAACATAATGCCTTATTAGAGGCATACAAGTAATTCTTGAGAAGTTTTAGTAACAATAAAAATAATTAAGATTTTAAGTAATCAAAATTTTAAATTGCATAATATTAAAAAAAAATTACATAAGAAATTCCACAATAAATGTGAAACTATTTCCTTTCAAGAATGCTTTGTGCCAAGCATGTCTGACTAGCACCGCTTACAAGTAATCGATTCGCCAACTTCCTCTTTTAAAATGGATGTTTAGTTTTCCCACAATCGATAATGGAATTATATTAACTTTACGCAATTCATGAAGTAGTAAAACGCCTGACACGTACGAATGAATCTCTCAATCTAAAGCTGAAACATAAAACCTGTTACTGCATCATGATTTGCAATTATTTCCCGATTTTTATTTTATTACATAATTATGAATAGCTTTTATTAAAAGTGGTTTCCCATTTAAAGCGGCTTGGATCTAATTATTTAAAATTATTAATCTTACTTATTTAACTTATTATTAATGTTAGCCATGTTAAAATAAGACATAAAAACTTAGCATATTTGAACTCATATTTCGCTATATAGAGAGAAGATATAACAAGTAATATAAAAAAAAGTTTAAAGTCAATTCCTACTTTTTTTTTATTATATTACAGGAAAGTCCTTTACAAATAAAGTTGAAATTTTGCTTTTACATATGGCACCATCTATTATTAGATATATGCAACTTAAATCTAAAAAAAAAAAAAAAAAAAAAATTAATTAATTAAATTTAATTACTGAATTAATATTTGAAAAAAACTGTATTAACATCAAGTGTCATCCGTTACAAGTTTTAAAAAAATGCATTTGAACTTGAGTGGATGAATAAAAAGTATTTTATGAACGATTGAAAATTTGAACAAGATATATAGAGGGAGAGTGTGAGCTAATAGAAGGAATTGAAAAATGGGAGCCATCAGCGTCTCTTCCTGAGAAAATTGAACATTACATAGAGTTATTGTATATTTAAAATTCTTTATCATGTAGTTAAAATAAACATACTACTATGCTTTTTATATTGCTTATTGTAATTTGAGTTGACCTTTAAGGACAACGAAACAAAATAAACAGGCAGCAGGTTAATTTATTATTATAAATCACTTTTAGTTTATTCATTATTATAAATAATTATTATTATTAATTATTATTTTTCGCAAATAATAATAATTATTATTATATGGTTATTATTGTAAATCACATCAAAGAATATATCTCTTTGCTTCATTCATTTATTTATTTACTTTTTTTGCTACAAACTAAAGATTTTTGCTTGTAGTCAAGGCTTTGCTCATTCAAACTTCTTCCTCTCTCATGCGTATGAATCAAAGAAAAATTGACATATCGCACTTTGAAAAACAAATTTTACTAATATTGATCATAGTTATCCATTATTTGATCCAATTGATCTTCCGTCATCTGACTCTTTTTCATATAGCCCTAAAAAAAAAAAAAAAAAAAAAAAAAAAAGAAATTCAATTTTTTATCAGGAAAAAGTAATATGCATATAAAAATGCAAATATAAAGTAATACTGGTTATATTTTTGCGCTGAATAATTAATTGAAAATTAATATAAAAATATATTATGGAAAAAAAAATCAGCAATATTTCTATTCTTTAATAAGAAGTATTTATACTCTATGAAACTAAGCACATTGGCATAAGGACGAATCCAAAGACAGCTGTGTTATAGGAAGACATTTTTAAGGTGCTTTAATTACAACAATACAAATAATTTCTATTTTTATTCATTAAAATTTTAAATTGCATAATATCAAAAGAAAAAATAAATGAGAAATTCTAGAATAACTATAATTTTTTAAAAACTTATTTATGCCAAGTATATCTGACTAGCACGCCTAACTAGTAATTCATTCTCATATTTCCGATTTTCATTTACTATTTCCAATTACCTTTTCACACAATAGGATGTCGAACTACAACAAATTAAATAATTACCAGTACGCATGAACAAACTTGAAAAATAGCTAAATATGCTGCAGTTTAAAAAAAAGTTACATTTAATCAATCATAAATGCGTTTTACCATACCAAGCCCTGATGCATTGATGGCATTAGGCTTGGGCATTGAAGATGGCATTGGGAAAGCCCTGATACATTGAAGCATTGAATCACAAATTCGGCAGATTCCCTATACAAGATTTCTTGCATAAATATCTTCAGAAAGGTGAATGCTTGTAATATCCGACTATTTTCAACTGTACTACGTGACAACTGAAATAATAAGGGTATTCAAGGAAATAACACTCTACTTCCTCTTTATCAGAATCTGTCACAGGTTACAGTCAAGGTTTGTATCCCAATGCGTCTCTAGGTGGTTGTCCTGCCAAAATAATTACAGTACGTGTGATATTTATCAAATTTAAATGTGGTTTATTGTCATGGAGGACAACCAAAGGAATTAGGCAATCCAATGAAATATTATTCTATTTCCTGGTTTTCAGGCTATGTCACAGGTTACAATCAAGTTTTGTGTCACACTGCGTCGCTGGATGTCTCCAGCGAAAATCACTCCAGAAGTTCGGTGCTTATCAAATACAATTGTCCTTTATTTCTATGGATGACAATCGAAAGAGTCAGCAATATCCTGGACGTCTTCAAAAAAGTAACATCTTTGCTTGTTTTCAGGCTATGTCACAAGTTACAATCAATGCTTGTATTCTAATGCGACCCTGAGTGATTTTCAGATTAAAATATCTACAGAAGGGATGTTGCTTATCAAATCCAAATGGGCTTTATTGCCATCCATGGCAATAAAAAGAAACAGGTTATGCAATAAAATAACTCTGTATATCCTGGTTGTTAAGCTATGTCACAGATTACAGTAAAGTACTATCCTGGACGTCTTCAGTTTTCTTCTGAGGACGTTTATTAACGTTTTAAGTGACTGGTGTCTAATTACGGTTAGAATCGTTGATAATAGTGTGGAGACTTCACTGATTATCTCTCTATCCTTCTCAAGGACATTTGCAGACTTAAACCTTCTTTGTAGTTTGATGATTTATAAATGTTTTTAAAATTAACTTCCAAGGGAGTTGTCTTGTAATCTCTACGATTTATTCACTAATTTGTTCAAACGCAAATTTTTTTATAAATTTTAGAATCTTAAGAGTGAAATATCACAAGTGTGAATCCCCGCAAACGGTTAATTATTAATTACATTTAGTGATTATATTTTTAAAATTTTGAATAATTAATTTTAAATGATCATTAAAAACTAGTTTTATATTCGCTACTTATTTTAGCAATAAACCTTAAGAGAATTTTTATTTAGTAATGGCATGCATGAAACGTACAATATGATGAAACGTACAATACGAGGAAAGAAAATTTTTTTATCTAGGATACTGAAGCACATATTAAGTACAATACCAAGTCAATAATGAGGTTGGGAAATCATTTGATCAAAACCAAAAGGACCAAGGAAATCTGAAAATAAGTCAAATGTCTCTTGGTGATGATATACACCTTAGGCGTACTTTGCAAATAAATTGTTCAGCTACTTCTGGAGAGAAAAATCTAATTTCTGCATAACGACAATGAATTGTTGCATTGTCTACCTCAATTGCTCATCGGAGTTGGTATTATAAGCAATATTTTCTAATACGAAGTTCGCCAATCATTCCTTTCTAAAGTTATTTTTTTTAACAATCATTCTCTTCTAAAACTATTTTTGCCAAACATACCCTTCTATAATCACTATAGATGCCCGATTTTACAGTAGACGCAGGAGTAAATAGCTCATTATTTTCTGAGGAATTTATGCTTAATAAAGATTATAATGATTGGTGGATCATTCCCTTCTAAAACCATGTGCTAGACAGTGTGGTTTTTGTTATTTTTTATACATTTAAGAGCATCACATTGAATGTAACTATACAAGATATTTCAAGATTTGTTATCATACAAAACCGTTCTTTTTACAAATTGGCGTATTATCAACAACTACAGAAACACAACCAAAATGTTTTACTTTCATTCAGGGCAAATTTGGGGCTTATGTTCAACAACCCAGTACCTGACACAATTGCTGGTAATAGTCAAGGCTCCTTTTTGACATCGCAGTATACAGATGCTTTCTTATGTGGTTTTTGTGATAGTGTATTTTTATACATTTAAGAGCATCATACTGAACTTAAAGTAAATGTGATTATACAAGATCATTCAAGATTTGTTATCATAAAAATTCAGTCTTGTTACAAAGTGGGATATTATCAACAGCAACAGTAACATAACCAAAAAAGTTGTACTTTTCTTTCAGCGAATTCGTGGCCTATATTCAACAACCCAGCACTTGACCTAATATCGCTTGTAATGCGCAAGCCGTCTTTTAAACATCGCAGTATGCTGTTGCTTTCTTAACCTGCACATTCACTATATTAAACAAATACGACATTTGAACAATTAATGAATATGATCTTTGTCAATGAACTTATTACTGTCCGAAAATGTCCGAAAACCATCGCCAATCATTCCTCAGAAAGGATAACAGCTGATTGGTAAGGAACACCTCAATGACATTTTCAAATTCTACTTTATTCGACGGCAAGGCTATTAGAAGCACTTATTGTCACTTGTGAAAAATTCACTAAATACTGCTTTTTTGCTTGTGCAAACTGATGTATTTGTCTGATTCACTAATGTTATTATAAACTACAAGATTTTTTTACCTAACAATTTCTACAAAATGTTACAGCTCTCATAAGCATAAATGTACACAAAATCTAGAACTGTTGAACAAAGAATTGAAAGAAATATATGAAAAAAAAAAAAAAAAAAAAAAAAAAAAAAACGGACATGTGTACCTTTGATTTCGGTGGGCAATCCTGCAGTTTCACGCAAGGGCTCAGGAAAGTCGAATCGATCTGAACATATCCGTCAAAGCAGCCACATCTTAGAACTTTCTCAGCGCTGCAGTACTTGGGATAGTCATGGCATCTTTCACCACAATCCACAAAATAACCATAAGTTTTGTTCCCTTGGCAATCTCCGTTGAATTCTAAAAACGCCATCAAAAAAGTAATTATTGTTATGTAAGGTGTAATTATTATACCAATGCAATAGCTACACTTCGAGTTCGACTATTTGTTTGTTATAAAAAATTAGTTTATATTCATCCAGAACGCTAATAACAAGATATTTCATGAAGCACTTTTCAATTTGATTTTTATTCAGGATAATTCAACGTCCTACAACAAACTTTGAAGTTTGTAGTATGATATATTTATAATATTTATGACACATATATTTTTTGTAGGATTGTTTGGTCGGAAGTGAAGCGTGAGGCATGAACACACACAAAAAAATGAGACATGAAAAAAACCTATTGATTTACAGCGTAAATTTGAAATGAAACTTCGTTTTAATGTTTAACATAAATATCCAAAATTGCCATCACCAACAGTAAATACATGTAAATCAGTACATGTTTTATTTTTTTTTTGTTCATTCCAATTATCCAATTGCTTTTCTCCTATAATCCAATATTTGCTTTATTATTAAACTTTATTGCTTATGCAAACTATATTGTTAAAATCCGGTATAATAAAATAAAAGACCGGATATGAAGCGAAAGTAAAAATGTCTTATAATTTTTTTCCCCTAATATTCTAAAATGTTTAAAGTTAAAGAAGTTATTATCTTTTCTCTTAATAATCTAAAGGTTTTTTTTTTTAACTTTATGATGATAAATCTGCTATGTATATAAATAACTTCTATGTGGAACTTCTAAATGCAAGAACCATTAATAACCTTACTTCTTATGTACACTCTAACGACCTTAG
Organism: Caerostris darwini; assembly: GCA_021605075.1. Lineage (NCBI taxonomy): Eukaryota > Metazoa > Arthropoda > Arachnida > Araneae > Araneidae > Caerostris > Caerostris darwini. Next base: position 98,668 of record BPLQ01006483.1, on the reverse strand, counting down.
TGTCCTTTTTTACATAAAAATATATAGGTGAAAATACTCAACCTATTCTTCACTTATAAATCCAAAATTTTCATGAAAAATTAAACTTAATTTTATAAAATAAACTTTAGACTTATATTAAATTGGAGTTCGTTGATTTTTTTTAGACAATTTCACTTATATTTTGGCAATTAGAGTCTTTCTGGTTTTTAAGAAACTTTTTAAATGTCTAAGTATCGTTTTATTTTGCGTTTATTACTAAGAAAAATGAAAGAATATTTCACAGAACATAGAACACAGAAACAAAGTTCAGTATTTGAGATTTCTGTTGCAAATTGATTTACTTTTTGTCAGGGCAGTATTTATTAATTTCTAATCTTGTAGGTGGTAGTAATGTTTGTTAAGCGTCTACCAGACTCTAATGATCCTCCATGACATATAAGATGGCCAATACCATTGAGACTACTGAAAGAGTTTTTTCCTCTTGAAAAAAAGTTCCTTAAATTTATTTAAAAAAACCAACATATCTTGAATGGTACCAAAGACTTTTGTTGGTCTCCAAGCTCTAACACAAAGTAGGCAAATCGTAACTTTATCATTAATTCCATTGTGTTCATTTAATGTTTCTTGAAAACAAAATCACTATAAATATAGCAAAATCTGTAAGGATACCGATAAGCAATATGATTCGTCTTTTTTATTGAGCTCAAAATAAACGAAATCAAACACCCGCAGACGGAAGAGAATGAAGTATAAAATGATTCCCACAGTAGCGCCATCTAGAAAATGTATGCGTCCTTGATATATGGTATTTGTAGCTGGCAAAGGCAGAAAGACATTGGTAGCCCCATTAAAAACTTATAAATATCATTTAATTTTCTTAATTTATTTGAAAGTATGGTTTGTTTCTTTAAAGTATGCATTTAAAGAATAAAATGGCTTTTAGAGAGAAAACGGTAATGGTTATGTTTCAGTTTAATGATCATTTTTAACTCAGCTCACAAGAAAACGACCAGAATGACCAGAATGATCATGATGATCATTAAAAAAAATCCATAAAGAAAATCCCAAATGATGAAAAATTATTCTTAGTATTAATAATATTAGTTTCGTTTTAGAGTATATTTGTTTTTTCCTCATACACTTTTAATATTAGATGTAACAAAAAGAAATTTCTGAAAGCAAAAAGACAAAAAGATTTTACTTTACTGAAAGCCAACACGTCATGTTCTTTTTATTCTATTTATTGATAAGCGTCAATTAACGGATAAAACTTTTTCATGAATGAAAAAAATATTTACACCAGAACATTTTTCAATATAATTTAAACATTTCCATTAAAATCAAAGTAAAATAGCATTCCTCTTTCTAAATAAATTTTGTTTTATTATATACATATATATATCATTTATCACCTTTAAACTTTACAATTACTTTATTTAGTCAAGGAATAAACTATAAACTTGCCAGATTTAAATTTCCGTCGTGTTTTTACCTTATTAAAAACTGAGATTGTTTTAAAGCTTTTAAATTAAAACAAAAACATTCAGATTTATAAAGATCTCAGATTACATATATTCATTGTAGCCGTACCTTCCAAAAATATCCCTCAAAAATTATCTAACATATATTTATTTTATTTCTTATAAATAATAAAAAGTAAAAAAAAAAATTGCTGCTTGATGTTTCATTAAATTAATGCGTGGTTTGATATTTGGAACGATTTTTGGAATATTCAAGCATAAAAGTGATTAGTCTAAAGATTTTATTTATTATATTTCTGATAGATTCATGACAAAAAATATTTGTTCACAAATATGGATTGGTAAGAAAAGGCTTTGAGCTTTCAAATGCATCATCTGCAAAAACAGCATATACTTTGTTGAAGGCAATTTTTAAAATGTCAAATGTTATGAGTCATAAATATTAACAGATATAAATAAAATCTTGCACATATGGGGATATTGCATCCAATCTAATAAGATTCGAAGTGATCAGTCAAACGATTTTATTTATCATTATTCAATTCCTTCTATTAGCTCACACTCTCCCTATATATATATCAAATTTTCAATCGTTCATAAAATACTTTTTATTCATCCACTCAAGTTCAAATACATTTTTTTAAAACTTGTAGCGGATGACACTTGATGTTAATACAGTTTTTTCAAATATTAATTCATTAATTTAATTTAATTAATTAATTTTAGTTTTTTTTTTTAGATTTAAGTTGCCTATATCTACCAATAGATGGCGCCAGATAAACTTAAAAAAATAAATAAATGCAAATTATTTGTAAAGGACTTTCTGCAATAGAGTGAAAAAAAGTAAGAATTGACTTCATTTTTTTTTTTTTTTTTTTTTTTTTTTTTTGTATTACTTATTTTTATAGAAGCATATCAAAAGTTTTTTTTTCACAATATGTGTTAACCTGTGGTTTTTAATGAGTCATTTGGCAAGAAACACGTCTACTTTGTTGACTGTAATTTTCAAAATGCAACGTATTATGGGCAATAAATATTACAGAATAAACAAAAGATTGCACATATAGGGATATTTTTCCCTAAGGTTTATAACACAAGGTTCATTTCCTAGGAAGGTTCAAAGTGATCAGACAAATAACTTTATTTATCAATTTTTTTTTTAATAAATGCACTTTTTAGTTCAAAATATGTATTGAATGAATTAGTTTTTGATAGTAAGAAGGTAGTTTAATCCTATTTACTTTGTGGAATGCAATTTTTAAAATGTAACATGTTATGGGCTATAAATATTACAAAAATAAAAAAAAATTGCACAGAGAGGGATGTTGCATCCAAGCTAACACGTAATACATAAAAATTGTGATCTTCTAATCTGCATTAAATAAGAAAACATTTTTTTAATATTTAATTGGTAAATATTTTATTAAATCCATGCAGAACCATATTTCATGATTTAATCTTTCATCGATATATTAAAAATTAAAAAAAAATTACTTTTCGTAATTTTGAAAGTTAAAAATACACTTGTAATAAAAACATCCCTAGAAAGACAACGAAGTGTTAAGGTCTGTCCATCTTTGGATTTAATGGAAATATTAATTTATACTCACCATGCTCAATTTCAACTTCACTTTCCTTTTTAAAAGCTGCAGAAGGAGCTTTTAAAGGCTTATTGCCGTCAACATGCACCACAGTGATGAAATAGTAAAATAAAACAAAGAATATCATAACGGACTTCATGTTTGAGAAGAGAGGAAGTCGAAAAGGAATGCGACGCTAAGTCTGCTCAGAAGACGATCTCACTACATAAATCTCAATTGCCATAAATATATTTCGTTATACGGCAAACACTATAAAAGCTTAGATTAAATCAGCAATCTTTATTCCTTTATTAAATTTAGTAATCTTTATAACAAATCAGAGCTATTAAAAAATAATAAAGATAATTTTGATCCAGATATGATATAATTGAATTTTGAGAATCCTTTCAAAGTTTGTTCGTGTTCCACAATTATTGATTAATCTATAAAAAAGAGCATTACATTGAAGGCAATAATTGAAATTGTATCTACAGGTGATTATCAAAATAAGGGAAGCACCCTAGAGATATAGTGTCCTTCGCTAATATGGGCATAGGGCAGGCTTTGGTATGTAATACAGCTTGGATTCGCCTTAGAATCAAGTTATACAAGTGCCTAATAGTGCTTAGAGGAATGTTGAACCATTCTTCATAGAGTTATTGTGAAAGTTCCGGGGTGATGATAGTAGAGGTAATCGATTTCAGATCAATCACTCAAAAATAGACCCTAACGGTCCGATAATATTGAAGTCGGCAAATTTTGAGGACCAAGATAGATGTTTCACTTCATCCTCGTATTCATAAAACCATGATTGCACAGGTTCCGCTGCATTTCTAGGAGCGGAAAAATTCCAGGAGGAATTCCATTAGGAGTGAAAAATTCCACCTCCAGCAGAAAACAAAGTTTGCGCCACAGGATGGACCTGGCCAAAAAACTAAACAAACTGGACCTAAAACTTTTCTATACTTCTCCCCAGTGATCCTTTCTTTCACTGTTACGATTAGGCCAGCAGAAAATCTCAACAGGGTTGTTCATACCATCACAGATCCTCCTTCTTGCTTGACAGATGGAAGAGGACAATCATGATTAAATGCTGGTGCAGGTATCCTCCAATCGTATTGCAAAGTGGAAGACAAGTACATGGTCAATGTACTTGTCGTCCACTTTGCAATACGCTGCAATACCTGTCAGTATCTTTCACTTGGCTTCTTCTTCAGCCCACTATTTTGCTTTGCGAAGCTTGTCTTGCCGCATTGTGTGTACGCTGTCAGGACTTTATACACCATACCTGTAGAGACGCCTAAAATCTGGAATGTTTCCGTCAAAGTTTCTCCAGAAAAATAGTTAATAGTCCGGCTCCTGCAATTTGCTTTTTTGAAAGAATGTAGCCTGACATTTTACACTTTTGACAAAATCCAAGGCGTGTGTCTCATACTACCATATTGCATAATTTTTATATTAAAAATGCTGGTAGCTAAGATTATATAATTTGATGCTTACGAAGCGCATTCTTAAATGTCACTTTTATTCACAGGTGTTTCCATTATTTTTATAACCACCTATATATTGTAATAAAGATTCAATGCTTTTCAAATTCATTCGTCATCGCAACGATAGATATGTGACGGATTCAGTTTCTTCCTGGCTTATTCGTCTTCGGAACGATACATATGTAACAAATTTATCGTTTTTCCACATTATAGATTCATTCATTAATGATTCATTCACTAGAATGAGATATTTGTAGTAGACTCAGAGTTTTCACCACGTTACTGACACAATCGTCATCGCAACGACAGTTACTATGTATCAGATGCAGATTTTTCACCACATTAAGTGATACTAAATCCAAGTTTTCCAACCACTGTTTAAATCAAATATCTCCAAGCATGGCTTATAAAAGATTTTTACTTCATATACTTCCGTTCAAGCCCAATGGAATTTTTATTGCCTACAAATTTGTCTTATCTTCGGGCATAGGTTGTCGGATTTTTCATCTAATTTTTTCTAGTTCAATAACCTAGTGTGCTATCCGCCATGTCATTTCAGACTTACAATTAAGTACACTGGTGTGCAAAACTTAAGCAACAGGTGGGGTTTTTGCCATAACTCCATAAGAAATCATCTGAGAGACATGACATTCAGAAATGAGAGAGAGCATTATGTACGTAAAGGATGACGAAAGCATCGGCGCTGAAAAAGGAATACAACGCGTACGGTATGGAATCAAACAAAAAAAAAGCTTTATTGAACGCATAGTATCGTGATTTATGATTACAACAAGCATATGTTCCTTAATATGGATATGCCCTCCACTCACTGCAATGGTTGCTTAGCACCGTCTCCGCATACTGAGAACTAGCTGGTGCAACATTTCTTGCGGTAGGAGTGCCCATTCCTCAATCAGCATCTATTTGAGTTGTTGGGTGTTCTCCAGAGGATGTAAGTGTGCTGCAATGCGTCTCCCCAAAGCATCCCACACATGTTCGATGGAATTTAAATCTGGGGAGTACGCTGGCCAATCAATTCGAGTGATATCTTGACTTTCCAGTAGCTCCTTAACAGCTAGAGTCCGATGTGGCCGTGCATTGTCAACCATAAAAATTAAGTCTGGGCCAATGGCACCTCGGAACAGACGCACATGGGGAAGGAGTACCTCCTCACAATTGCGATCCCCGGTTACAGACCCTCTGTCGAAAACTTGGAGCTCAGTTCGCCCGTTCAGCAAAATACCTCCCCAGACAAGAACTCCAGAACCACCATAACGGTGTCTTTCCTTGAGGTTACTTAGATAAAACCGGGTCCCGACTTCTCTCCAAATCAAAACGCGTCGAGAATCACTTCTGGTACAGAACCGACTCTCATCCGTAAAGAGAAAATGACTCCATTGATCAGTTGTCCAGTTTTTGTGCTCTCTGCACCACTGTAAATGGTGGCGTCGGGGGCCAACTTTCAACGGGAGGTAGCGTTGCGGACGGCGGGCGAATAGGCCCACTTTGTGAAGGCGTCTGGCCACAGCAAACCGCGACATTTGACCGCGACCCGTTGCCGTACAGAGTTGCTGAGCAATGGCGCTTGCTGACTGTTGCCGCCCTCTTTTCGCCTGCAGGACGATATATCGGTCATCCCCTGCAGTTGCCTTCCTCGGGAGGCCGCCACCACCAATCTTTCTAACAGCTGTACCTGTGGTTTGGAACGCTTTCCAAGTGCGCGAAACGACACTTTTGTTGATTCCGAACTCTGCAGTTACACTGGTGACAGTACGCCCCTCCTCCAGCTTTCCGATCATTCTTCCCCGTGTGAAGTCTTCCTGGTGATTTCTTCTAGCCATATTTCATGAACTGACTCACTAGCACTTGCAGCGAATATGTTGCATTGCGTCTCCGTCCTTCCTTTTATTCTACTGTTGAGCTGCGGGCGCCGACATCACGCGTTTTGCGTACGCTCACGTCGCCTCCGACGTTTCGTTCCTGATATTTGCATACGCATGACGTTTCTACTGACTTAAGTGTTCATTGTACTGATCTCCAGACCTCCTTTTCTGCAATTTCATGGCTATCTGCTAAATTTTTTCATTGTTGCTGAAGTTTTGCACACCAGTGTATTTATAATTCAACCACTGATTGTGTGGAAAGATAAACTTCCTTTATAAAATTGGAAACGTACGAATCCATTGTTATGGATGCTAGTCAGATATAAGCGATGTAATTTTGGAAAATAAATGTTAAATTGTTATTACAGAATTTTTGCATTTATTTTTGTCTTTTACTATTAAGCAGTTTAAAATTTTAATTAATAAAAACTTAAATTACTTTTGTTGTTATTACAATGCCTTTAAAAATACAAATGTCCCTTATTATGCTGCTATGTTTGGTTTTATCCGATTTGTCGCTTGCCAATTTTACACATTGTCGGTGTTTGAACTATAGTAAGTGTAAGACTTATTTTTCATTTTAAATTTTAGAACTGCAATAAATAACTTAATTAAAATATTTTGATATTAATTTATTAACAGTATGTGTAATATTCTTCCTTTTCTTTTGAAGCATATAGAAACAAAAGTTAAAAACATTTTCCAGAAAAAATTTGTTATATATCAAAGGTAATTTAGTGCTTAATAATAGCATGACTTCAGGACTGTCTATCGGTTCTGTCTGTTCGATTGTGATATCGATACTCACTGAAGTTTTATAATAAAGAATACTAAATTTTATAATTGAAGAATACTCACTGAAGCATAAAGAAACAAAAAAAAAAAAAATTAAAAACACGCACTGAAACATAAAGAAACAAAAAAAAAGTTAAGAATACTCACTATAGCATAAAAAAACAAAAAAAAGTTAAGTATTCTGACTGAAGCACAAAGAAACAAAAGTTAAAACATTAAAAAAAAGTTTTGTTTTACATCAAAGATGATTTATATTTGTGTGACTTCATGACTGTCTAAATCATGACTGAATCGAACAGACTAAACCAATAGTCTGTTCGATTGTGATATCGATACACACTGAAGTTTTATGAAGGTGACATGTGAGCAATTTTTTTCAATACAGAACAAGTGAATAAATATTGTATAAGAAACATTTTGTTGAGAAATAAGTAATAAAATATTAATTTCAATGTTCATAAAATCGTAACGGTTATTGGTTTAGAGCCATAAATCGAAACATGTATTTTATTGTATATTTTTTAAATCCAATTTATTTAAACATTTTATTTGTCTGTAAAGTGTTTGTTTCAAAAACAATTTTTATGAATTTTTCAAATAATAATGCGTGTGATTTGCATTCTATTTATTTTAATGATACGTATAATTTTTTTTCTACTTGTTTAATTTCTGATTTAAGTTTTAATAATTAGCTAACATCGAATTAAAAATTTCATTCAATTGTGAATTAACTTTTGATAAGATTATTTTTAAGTAAAAGTATCATATTTGTTCATACATTTAAATAAGCCTATTGAATAGAAAATTTGTTAAATAGTTTTTTATTTCAATATAAATTTTAACTATATTTTTAAAGTATTTGAAAATCAAAATGAATCTTATTTGATGTAGTAATTATTCTCATTTTTGCCTATAATGTTTCTATTTGAAACTTATTTTATATTATACATTCGTTTTGACAATGTTTGCGAAAATTTTTCATCAGACCTATTTCAGGAGATACAATACAATTTCATACTCAACACACATATTTTATTATAAATGTTCAACATTTAAGAAAAAAATATCTCTGTTCATTATTACTTTAAAATTGGCATAATTATTGCATTAATTATTTCGATCATTATTTAGGAATTTTATTATTTGTTTAATTATTATTTGGATATTAGAACATTATTATTTATTATTATTCAATTGAATGCTATTATTCCTTTTTTATTTTATTATATGGAATTTTGTTATTTATTGTATATAAGTTTCTTAGAATTTAAAAAATTAAATGTTGAAATGTTGAAATATATAAAACACATTTCTTGATAAATAAATTAAATAATAATTATCTTAAAAAAAGGGCGTTTTAATCAAATAATGCATAAAGTTAATAAAGTATAAAAATTATAGTTTAAGCATTATTTTTAAAATATTCAAAACAAAATGAATAAAAAGTAACCAATAAACTGTGTCTGTATAGTAAATTAAATACAATAAACCAAAAAACATAAAACATTTTGAAAATAAAATATAAATAGTTTTAATATTTTTTATATTAAATAATTTATATAAATTTATATAAAATATAATTTAAGTAAATTTAATATTTTTTTTTTTTTTTTTGAGTAAAACTTTATTTTGCAACAAAGAAATATAATTACAAGATATATTAAAATTATCAGTAACAATATGTAATATGTATTAAAACCAACGACTTTTTCAATCAGAAAGATAAAAAATAATTTGATTTGACACTAAATAGCAACTAAATGTTATGAGTATTAAAAAAGTAATATGTTTCGTTTAATGAGGAATAAATGTATGTATGATATATAAAAATTAGAGGATGATATTTAAATAATAATAATTAAAATTAAAAATATAGAAAAATACTAAATACAAAGAACGTTTAAACAATTTAAAATTAAGTATGAAAAATTTCATGAAATAATTTATGACTAATTTAATTATGGATTTGATTGAAATTACAATATTTTAAATACTGATTATTACCAAACTATTTAAGAAAATGTTTTATTTAAATTAATAATTTATTAAAAATATTACTGTATTGTTAATAAACAATTTTTGTAAATTGAATCATTGTTGTAGAAATTGTGCGAGCAAATTGCAAGAAAATTAAAATGAATTAGTATGATATTTAAGAAAATTTTATTTTCTTAAAAATACTCCCAAAAATTTAATCACGTTCGTATAGATTATGAAAAGAACATAAATAAAAGCAAAAATACTAATAAACAACCATAGATTATTTTTCCTTTATCTTTCATTAATCATATATTAGATTTTAAATAACTGAATATTACAATCTTTCTAAAAATAATTACTAAAATATAAATAATTCTTAAAATTTTAAATAGTGAAACATTTTAAAATTTTAATAAATATTAAAATGATTTCTAAATGCTTGGTATATGATAAGAAAAACAGAAACCATAAAATATTTAGCATTCCATAAATACGTTATTTCTGAAGTTTATTTTGTATTTAAACTTGTATTCGAAATTTACATGATCAGAATTACCAAACAACAATGAATAATTACTAGGCTTCATTTAATTCGTTGCATGTTATGTGAAATATTCATCGAATAATTTACCTTCCTGTAAATCTATCAGATTCTCTATGCGAGTGCAATCAAATTTATGACTTTTTGGTGGAATTATAAATCAACTTGTCTTTTAAAAAGGACAATCTCGTAACTTCACACATCGCAGAGGATTGGTATTGGCATCGACTGGAACATATCCTCTCTTGCATTTACATCCAAGTTGAGATGGGTGTCTGCACATTTGATATTCATAAAGCGTATCGCATCTCGGCAAACAAATTGAGAAGGAACCAAAAGTAGTGTTCCCTCTGCAATCAGTGGCTGAAAATAAATTAATTAAATTGCATCAATGAAAGATGTTTCGGTATCATTTTACAGTATCATTTATTCCTAGTAGATTCGCTTTGTAAATTGCTTAGCTTTTAATCATTTTTCAAAGTGAGACTGGCAGTGTTTCAGACTACATAAGAAAAAGGAAAATTAAATATAAATATATTAAGAATATAAAAATATTTTACAAGAAAGTTTGTCCTTTTTCTTAAATATTTAAAACTATAAATATACTACTGTGCCCAAAAAGGCCAATTACTTTTTTTTTCAAAAACTCTTTATTTATTCTTCCAAATTTATTTCATCGCCTTCAAAGTAATTCCCTCCAGCCACAATGCACTTATTCCAACTTTTTATTCCAATCCTCAATGCATGCTAAGAAATTGGCAGGGATGGCCTTCAAAGCGCGCAGCGATTCACGTTGAATCTCTTTAATCGACTCAAAATGATTACAAAATTACAAATAACGAAATCCGTAGCTGTAATTATTTTTGAATTTCTAAGAATCTTTAATCAGCTAAAAAATTCATTTATTTACAACAACAAATACATTAAAAAGATAAGATCTCTAATAATAATTATACGAATATTTAATATATAATGCAATGTTATATAAATAATTTTCAGAAAACTGTTTAACTTCCCAACAATATTTTAATTTATTAAAATTTAAAACTGATAAAAAATATTAACATTTCAGATTCTTCTTGCTATTATAATTATATGAATAATAAAATAATTATTTCAATAATAATAAATAATTATTTCAATAACTCAAAATAATAACAACTCAATAAAAACAATTTCAATAAAAATAAATAATTATTTCAATAACTCAATAATAATAATAACATCTCAATAAAAACAATTTTATGAATAATAATTTCAATAACTTAATAATAATAATAACGACTCATTAATAACAATTTCAATAATAATAATAATTACAACACAATAATAATAATAACTCAATAATAACAATTTCAATAATAAATAATTATTTCAATAACTTATTTTTTGATCAATATAAGCAATTAAAATTAAAATTAAAATTTGAAATAATTTATTAAATTAAACAATAACTGAAATCATTTTAGATTTGTTAAGTACCTTTAATCAGTTAAATATTTTGTCATTAAATAAACGCATATAACATTTATCATTTAATATTTAATATGCAATACAGTGTAATATAAGTAATTTTCAAAAAACTGTTTACCTTGAAAAATCATAATTTTGATTTTAAATTAGTAAAATTTATAAGTGAAAATATTTACAGTATTTCAGAATATTCTTGATACCATAATTTTAAGAGTAATGAAATTCAATAATTATCTCAGTAACTTACTTATGCCCTGTTTTTTAAAGAAACTTTCCTCTGAAGGTCTTAAAGACGAGGTTAATCCCAATAAAGCCAGACAAATAATTAGAATAAAGATCTTCATATCACAGCCGTAATCTGTAAATTTAAAGACCTAAACTTTGTAGAACAACAAATAAGTTTCAAATGCAAGTAGCTTCAGAAGACGTAACATGACGACGTTTTTATGCTTTATTTTATTATGGGCATTAGCAGTTTCCCACCAGAGGGCTCTTTTATACATAAAAATAAAAAAATTAAACATAAAATTAAAATTGTGATAGGCATTAAAAAAACAAACCTAATATATGAATGAAAATAATCTTCCACGATTTTAGCATATTATCCGTATGGTAAATTAAAATTGTAAACTTACTTAATCATTAAATATATTGAATTATAAAGAAATTTAAATAAATTAAAATTCTTATTCTAATTACCATAATCGATGATACAATAGGTTGATATTTTTAACAGAAAGCTGACCAGCTTTATCGCAGAATAACATGTAATTTCAATTAACATAAAACCACTCTTCGAAAATGTAGTTAAAAAGTTAAAAATAATAGTTATTGCTTTTTACATTCGCAATATCTATCACTAAAATGTATCAATTCACAAACTATATCAATATTCTTAAAGATTCTTAGAGTATCTACGTCAATATTCTCAGTATTCAGGCATAAACTATCCAAACTACAGTTTTCTTGATTGAAATCGATAAAAAATTTTATTGATGTGATCTTTTAAGTAAATTGTATAACTTTGGACCATAAAAATATTCAATGTAGTTAAGTTACATTGAACGTTTTTATAATAAACTATATACTTTCAAGTCTCAGAATAAGCGTTTTGTTGATTTTAACAAGATATGTACTGATCACTGCTCACATACACTGGTGTCCAAAGGTTTAGCATAAATCGTAAAATGCGAAAAACATGGAGTAAATATTCGTAAAATTATTCCAAATTTCTTGCGGATATTAATTGGGCGAAGAAGAAACATTGGGTTTATACAAAACTTTTCAGTCGACTACGTTCTGCGCGAAACACCTGCGCATGTCGGAACGCAGAGAAACCGATTCACTCAGCATAAGCAGTTCAGACAAGTTTCGTGCAACTGCTGTGCGAAAGAACGTTGTTAACCATCAAACAAGGTGAATGATGGCACAAAGTCGCCAATTGGACATGTTTGCGAAAGGAAGAATCGTTGGAATGCTGGAATTCGGACGATCACAAACCGAAGTGTCTCAAATTTTGAATGTGGACCAGTCTGTGATCTCAAGACTGGCAGAGGTTTCAAAGAACGGGAGATGTTACCCGACAACCAGTATCAGGTCGACCAAGAGTCACAACCCCTAGCCAAGACCGCTATCTGGTAATAAGTGCGCGACGTCAGAGAGGCAGTACTGCCAGAGCACTGGGTTCGGCGCTCACAGTCGCCACAAGAATACGAATTTGGAGACAAACTGTTTACAGGAGACTCAATCATGCTGGCCTGTATGCCAGAAGACCAGCAGTTTGCATTCCCCTCAAGTCTGCGCATAAACGCGCTCGTTTGAACTGGAGTTTGAAGCATCAATATTGGAGTGTGGGAGAGTAGGCCAATGTGATGTTCAGTGACGAATCCCGGTTTAGTCTGAGTAGTGATTCTCGTCGGGCAACGATATGGAGAGAACGTGGAACACGTTTTGAACCAAGAAACATAACGGAAAGACATCATTTTCCATCAAGGGGAGTAATGGGAACATATATTAACATAACACATATATTATATTTCAGCACCCGGCTTTCATTTTGTGAGCAGGAACATCATTGTTGATACATTGAAAACATAAAATGGAAAGGGGGATATGTTTTATTAATTGCTGGGTATCCCTACTCAGTGTAACTGGTAAAATAATATCATCAACATCATCATCTGAAAAAGCCCTATGATGGGCCGAGGCCGTCTGCCTGGTGGCAGATTTCTAGATAGGAGAGGCTATCTTTTTTACGGGGTAGGATTGTCAGCCAACGATCGTATTAGACAGGGACCTATTACAGTTTAAAGTGGATTCCGAACCACTACAAACATCCATAGGACGGTCGGGGCTCGAACCCAAAGCCTGTGGCACCGAGCGCCAGAACACTAGTCACTCGGCCATCAGGCCCCTAAAATGATATAGCAATTCAAAACCATAATAGGATGCGGAAAATGTATTGGAGCATTTCATACGAAACAATTAGAAGCGCAAGAAAATTTATATTGTTTAAAAAATTCATGGAAATTGAACAAAATTGATTGAAAACGAAATACCCGATTATAAGAACACGTGTTACGTTGGTAAAATCGAAAAAGCGATTGAACAACTATACTTTTCCAGTCACAAACTGGGCCAAGAATAAAAATATAACCAAAACTTTCGTCGGATGCCACCTATTTGAAATGAATATTGCCTCATAACCTATTCCTATAACGACTACTATTGCATATACAAAGTGATGGAAAATATTATGTTTCTTGACACACAAAAGGCAACCCCTTTTTTTTATTGTTGAAGACAGGGGGGATTTTGCTCATTTTGTGCGCACGTCGTCATTTTTTGTTTATAATGATGGAGCAGGTTATCAGAATAATGATAACATCAACACACTTTATTTATCGACGGTCTACGTAGCTTTAATTAGTTCCGCAATGATTTTAGTTCCAAACAATGGTCCTATTCAGATTTGACTTTTAAGGGATTCTGATTTTGGAGGAGAAAATATTGCTGAAAGTGATTAGTTCACCATTTGAGCCATGGAATAGCAATCGATGCAGCTTTCTCACTTTATGTGGAAAGACCAGAAAGAAGAATTTTCGTTTCCTGCTTCAATTATTGCAAACTGATTACTTTTCTTGTGCGCAGCGAAAATACTGATTCATTACTTCATATTCTAATACGACTAATACCCATTATTTTATACTCTAATAAGACTATTATTCATTACTTCATACACTAATAATCTCTCTTTAATAAGACTGATGAATGTCTGAAATTTTATCTTTTTCCCCACAAATACTCAACACGAAGTTTAACTACTGTAATGCGTAATTTTTACACACTCATTTTTTGTTGAACATCGGCAAATCTCTTGTTCCAATGATGCAGCCCCAGGCGAGTGGCATAGAGAGATCATTACCTTCCAAAATGACTTTTTAAGCTAACTGCCACACATTTGTGTATTGTATTTGAGAAAGCCCAGGAATATCACCATGTACCTGGACTGTCTATACAATGCGCTTCTGTACAATGTCACAATCGAGTCTCTTAGTTTCTGAACGCAAAACTTATATATTAGAAAAATATGTTATTCAATGCTTTCTATTCTTTTATTAAATAAGGATAAGGTGGGGGCTCAGCATTTCATGCCGATAAATAAATCAAAACAATACGTATATACAATTTACTGAACAAAATTTTGAATGACATTTAGGGTTGTAGATAGTATAACGGCCACGTATTTACAAGTATATAAGTTCCCTTCATCCTAGATTTAGTTTCAGTTTCAGAAGTTAATAAGCTGCAGTAGAGTTGATGGTGTCCTCTGCCTCATAATAGAGGCTCTTTAACGGTAACTTTTTCCTAAATCTGCCTATCATGAACGTTCATCATATTTTTTAGTAATAACTCAATAATTTTTTCAATGATAATATACAGTTTAAAAGAAAAGAACATCAATTAATATTAAATAGTAAGTAAAGAATATTCCAGCAAAAAATTAATAAATATAAAGTTCAAGTGATTTTAGAATAAAATTTATATTTTTAAAAGGAAAATAAAAAACACAGAAAATAAAAATAAAAAAAAATTTAAATTGTTTCGATAACTTTTAAAGGATACAAAATCTGAGAAGATCGTTTTAGGACACCAGCACTCATCCGATTAGAATTTCTTGGATCACTCCAAGATTTCATAGAAATTTTGATTTCTGGTGTCATTCAAAAAGAACCACTTCATTGATCTGCATTTCTTGGAGGGAAGAGAACTTGCTTGCGGTTTTTAAATCTAGCAAATTCGAATGTTTCATTTTTCCATCTACGTTGCAGCAGTTGAACCAAGAAAAACGTTCTTTTGATCAAAGCAGATAGATTAGATATTTCAAAAATAATTTAGGATAAATGGATGGGGAAATCTATATTATTACGTCCATAGTGTACAAAATGAACTGGTGTTGAAGTTTCTGATTTATTCAAGTCAAAATAAGCATACGTGATAGATCTTTGATTTAAAACATGTTTAACTTCAGCTAGAACCGTAAAACTTCTTGAAAGTTGAGTAATATTTTGCAAAATATCTTTCTAAGACCTTCCTGCACAGATTTCACTAATGTTTCGTAAATTCCACCTCATCAAGATGCACTTCTACTATGTATTTCTATTTTATACTTTTGTTTATAATAAAATTCTGTACAGCAGGATTTTTAATTAAGGGGGCAAATAATAAGAAAATAATAAAAAAAATAATTAATTTAAAAGCCTTTAAAAATTTTTTTTTTACTAGTAGTATGACTCGACGTTACCGGTTTCAGAAGATAATATACATTTATTTTGGCAAATTTTTTTAGGAAAACAAAAACAAATAGTGTTTCGAGTACTAGAACTTCAGAAGATTTTTTTATATTTTTGCAGGCTCCCATTTGTTTCGATTTTGCAATATTCAGATATATTATTTTTTGGGGGCAGTTTGAGAAGTATTCACAATAATTCGTTTTTAGACGTAACTAAATAGATAAACAAAGAAAGAGTTTCAAAACTAAATGATGATAATTAACGTATAAACTTTTAACTTTTTCAAAAACATAAATAATATTACTGTAGACGTTGCATTGCCAGAAAATCAACTCTTTTTAAGCAAACAAACAGAAAAACAAAGAAAAAAAAATTTCTTTTATATATCTACCTACAACTTAAAAACCAGTAAATAAAGATTATCTAAATAAGACATCTTCAAGATATATTTATAAGATTCATTGAATTTAATCATAATAGCATTCGTATTACACACCGAAGAATAAGATATAGAAAGATAATAGGAAACAAATTAAGAATTGCAGTAATAATGATCCTAAGTAGAAGAATGAACCTGACGTTCTTGCTATCAATGCATTAATCAGGGGCTGTATTTTTCAGCAGTATTTTTAATCAAAGCAATTCGGTATTTGCAGTCTTTTTCAATTCCTTCTATTAGCTCACACTCTCGCCATATATATCTCGTTCAAAATTTCAATCGTTAGTAAAACACTTTTTATTCATCCACTCAAGTTCAAATACATTTTTTTTAGCTTGTAGTGGATGACACTGGATGTTAATACAGTTTTTTCAAATATTAATTCATTCATTAAATTTAATTCATTAATTTTAGCTTTTTTTTAGATTAAAGTTGCATGTATCTATCAATAGAGGCCGCAAGATGCAAGAGGAAAATTTCAACATTATTTATAAAGGACTTTCTGCAATTGACTGAAAAAAAAGTAGGAATTGACTTAAAAATGTTTTTATTTATATTACTTGTTTTTTCCCCTGTTAACAAATTGGGACTATGTGAAATTCAAGTACCACTTAATATAATGAATGAACATAGAATTTTCTCTTCTGTTCTTCGTGCCCTTCCTTTATTTTTTATCCCCCTCTTTGAGAAGCAATACACTAAATGAATATTGAAATCTATTAATCTTGATTTATTAAATGAGCAGATCTGAGCCTAAGGACTAACCCTCCCTTTCACAATTTGAAATAATTTCCGGTCGCAGTGAAAAAAATAAGAAATTTATCAAAAATATTATCCACAACAAATGAGAGGTATGCAAAAAAAAAAAGCTACTGAACAAAAAACAGCTAATAATTTAAAAGTATTGAAAAGGAATATTTAATAGTGGATTGTTGCCGCTTCAATAGTCCACACTGAAATACACACAGTGTGCACTATTGAAGTAGTCTAGTATATTGTGCACTATTGAATAGTGCACACTGCTGCTCATCGTCTTTTTAATGGAGAATTTGTTATTTTTATCCTTTGTTATATTAATCTTCTGTGTGTAATACGAATGTTGTTATGATTGATTTTAAATAAATTAATTTTACAATTTCAAACTTCAAGGTATCTTAGTTAAAGCATCCTTGTTTACTATATTTTAAGATGTTCGTTGGTAGATATATTCATAAATGTTTTCACAATGCATTTCTGTTTGTTCTTTTCAAGAAGGTAGATTTTCAAGGGGTAGTTGAGTAATATTTTTTAAAAGGGAGCAACAGGCCAAAGTTTAGGTAACCTCGCTTTTTATAAAGTTATTGGAAAACATTTCCATCTTTTGCTTTGAATTTGATATATATTAAATTAATGCCTTAATTATAAAGTATTCAATACATATTTCTAAATTGAGTACACAATAACTTAAAATATTAATGTACATTTGGTTTTTAATAAGTACATGACATGATAACAATTCAACTTGATTAATGAAATCAATTCATCAAAATTTAAGGGAAGGAATCAAATATTGTTTTTAACATTTATTTTGAAACATTTTACATCCAATAAATTACAGTTATAAAAAAACATTTTAATTTAAATTAATTTTAATAGACTAGTATTTAACATGAATCCTTTAGAAAAAAGTAATAATATTTCTGATTTCTTCTGTTAACAACGGGATACTTCAATGTTGCATTCTGTAAAAAGGAGAGGAAACAAATTAATTGAATTAAATAATTAATATTACAATTTCTAAAATTCTACAAAAAATTGTATATTGACTAGGATAAGACATCCAAAATTAAAATTTGAAGAATAAAGTTTTTACTGCTTGGCCTTCATTATGTATTTCCTTATTGGTCCAAAGAGAAAAAAACTCTCTTTCGACCAAATACAAAATAAAATCTTCCAGATCTTCTTATCACATCTTACAACTTAAATATAAATTGACATCTTACTTTTTCATTTACATCAACACGTTTTAACACATTCTAGATTCTACATCATAAATCAGGAATCAAAGTCTTTCTGCCTTTAGCGAATCTTTGACCTAAGTAAATGATAGTCATTTTGTACTTAGATCTTAACTATTGGTCGAAAGGGAAGAAATTCTCTGTGGATCAAAGGCAAAATGATACCTTCAAAATTATCCGAACACATCTTGCAATCTTGCATTTTGAATAAAAATTAACAGCTTACTTTTCGACTTATATCAAAGTGTTTTAACATATTCTAGATTCTAGATTCTATTTGAGGAGTCAAAGTCTTTGTGGCTTTAGCGAATCTTATACCAAAGTAAATGAGTGTCATTTTTTATTTGGATCTTAATCTTCAGTTACATTGAGAAGGAACAAATGAAAAGATTTATTCTTGCAGCAAAAGTCAGTCGTTGGTTTATCCAAACTATTTCTTTTCAGAAGTTTGCCAATTACTACTTCATAGAACATGTTTCCGTCGTACAAAAGGTGCACACTCTTTGTAAATCTTCCTCTTCCGTTAAAAAAAAGGTAGCCATAGATTTTTGAAAGCCGTAGAATGTGGGATTATAGCAGATCTTCTACCTAATAACTGCCATTCATATATCTATCTGAATCAAGAAGTACAATTTGATTGAAAAAACCGGACTGTTGTCTGCCATCTGCTGAATTTTGCTGGTGTTAATTATTCTGCTCGTGATATCAAATGAATGGATAAAAGCAAAAGATTAATTGAAATAGATAATATAAGATTTAAATTTTAATATAAAGGCTTATTCTACCAAGATTTCATAAATTACAACTATATTTTAAATTGACTGCTTTATTTTACTTATAATTAATATTCATTTTCACAAAAAATATTTTTTGCTTAGGAGATATATTATAAACAAATATAAGTTCAGACATTATAATGACGAATTCCTTCAATTGTGTTGTGCTAGATTCGCTGGAAAACATTTATAACTTTCTTAACGTAAAACTAACACTGTTGAAGCCCTGCCAATACACAACCAAGAAAATTTCTCACATATTCGTTAATGAATGATCAATAATTTTTAAATGATTGCTTTTTTTATTAGCGTCCAAAAGTGTAGACTAAAAGCTTAAATTTCTTGCATTGCACTTCAGATATGCAAATAAAGCTAATGTCATTTGGATTCACTGGTTTCAAGGATCATTCTGTTTCTCCACTCTCTTTTTTCTATTTTTGACTTAGTTTTTCTGCAAATGTGTCAAGAATAATTTGTATGCTGATGACATCAGTAAAGAGAAAGGAACAATAGTGTCATCCAGTCTAATGGATTTTCATATAATCTAAAATATGAACTGTTAATGTATGAATTTCTGTTTGCTACAAGGAACGGTTATGCAACGTAGCATGTATTTTTTATATTTCGATACTTTTTTTGCACATTTTCTATCGACATAACACTATTAATTTCATTTTGCTATTTCTTTAAAAATTTTAAGATCTTATACGTATTTTCCAAAGTTATTGTAAACATATTCATATTTCTTTTCAAAACCAATTAATTGCAGGTAAAACACCATATAATTTTGCTGACATGAATTGTATACAGTTAATCGGAAACGAAATATCATTGATATTTTTTTTCCATTTTGTCTCACAAAAATATTTCGAAAATTAAAATATAATTGCAATCCAAAATTGAGGACATTATCGTACCATAAGAAAAAAAAACCTTTATTTTCATATAAAATTTCTTCTATTCAGATAACTTTGAAATTAGAACTGAGTAAATTAGAAGCAAAAAAAGGATTTGAAGAGAATTAATTTCTAAGTTCCGTTGATAGAGAAGTGGCAAAATGCGTTTCTATTTGCCATCATGCGTTATATTGCCTCTATTTAGCCTCATGTGTCTCTATGTGCCATCTATTTGCGGATTTAAATGTTATTAAATTATCATAACAAAGAAATTAGTAGCAGTATAAAGCACTGATTTTTAATTCAGTAAATATTGAACTAACTTACTACTGACCTACTAATTCAGTATTGACTAAACAATCATGTTAAAAACATTCTGAAATTGTATTCTTTACACTGATGAAGATATAATATAAAGGCTTATTTTACCAAGATTTCATAAAGTACAACTATATTTTTACGAAATATAGCTATATTTTTTAAGTAACAGCTTTGTTATTTGCTTTTGTTCCTTATAATTATTTATAATGAAACGGTGAAATCACAATTAAATAAATTAATTTTAGTAATTAACAAACATCTCTAATAAATTATAGTTTTACATCCATTTTTTCAAGGAACAATTTATTTATATTTTCAATTTTATTTTTGTTTTATTTATTTTATATATAATATTTTAATTTTATTTATTTTATAATGCTGTTTATTCTTATAACTTTAGACAATTCTTTAATCTTAAAGGAAGTAAAATTTTAACACTCTATTGTTTAAAATTTAATTTTAGCAACAAACATTCTATTTATAAATATGAATAAAACGTACTATAAAAAAAACTCTTTTTTTTTAAAAAAAAAATTATAAAGATTCGATTAAAGTATATTTAAAAAATCACCAATATATATATACTAATATTGATAGAAAATTAGCCTCCTTTAATAAAATTTTATTTATATTATATAAAAAATTTAATTATATTTTCGAATACGGAAATAATGAGATTCAATGCACGAAAAAATATTCTGTATGCATTAACTTTGTTTTAAAGTTTGCCAATATTTTTTTTGTCAATTCTACATCATTTTCATTTTAATTATTTATTTATTTCTACAATACCTAATTACTTATAAATTCAAAGCTTTCATTTTATCAGTACTGTTAAAAAGAAAATACATTTTAGAGAATTAAATATTTTCCAATTTTTAATGTGTGTGATTCTTTTAAGAAGTACATCCATTTAACAAATATGCGTATTATTTTTTTAGTTTATAAACACATTGATATAATTTAAATACTTGCTATTATAAAATTATTTCTTCATATATTTAACTCTCAGATTATTAAATAATTAAAGTTTTTTTTAAATAATAAATTATTTAATAAAACATTTATCATAAAATAGACGGTATTCACAATTCAAGTATAATATTAAAAACTAAATAAGTGAAATGTACATACTTTGAGCTGCAGCAAAAGCGACACAAACTAAGGCCACACACAAGAAAAGAACTAAACCCCTCATACTGTTTGGATTCTGAAGTTAGCAGACTGTGAATCTTTGATTCATGTTTTCCTTATTTATAACATCAAGTATATCCATCAGTTAAGAATATTAAGCAACATGTATTTTATTTGACAATAATACTCTGGAAATCATTTATTCGTAATGGCATTCCTTTTTTATTTCTTGGATACATAGCATATATAATTATCATAAAAGGATTTCATAGTAATTGATGAATAAAAGAAGCTCAGCTACATAAATCATAAGTAAAACACATTTAAACTCCAGATAAAGTACATATACAGAAGTTTGTTTACCTCACCGAGTTTATTTTTAATCTTAAAATTTATAAATATCATTTACTACGCTTGAAGGACGTCTGAAGCATCGGCCAACACTCAACTATTAATATAAAACAGTTTCATCAAGAAATCTTTGTTTAATTTAAAACATTTTTCTGTAGGAAAGAATTGTACCTGAATATTTATTAATGAATTTTACAGATTCAATTATATATATTTTATTTACTTTATTCAAAATTTTTATTAATTTTTAAAATTCGAATGCTGTTGTTAATCTTTTGGAAAAATATAAAATTTTGGTTATCGATTTTAAAATTTTTATTTTAAATTTATTAGGTTATTCAACACTTATACACTCATAAAAATATTTTATATTCAAGATCATATGTTTTAAATATCTATTAATAATCTTTTAAATAAAAATGTATTTTTCCAAATTTTAAACTAAAAATTTATTAAATTTAATTACACTACTGGCCATTAAAATTGCTACACCAAGAAGACGGCATGCTACAGACGGGAAATTTAAACGACAGGAAGAAGGTGCTGTGTTATGCAAATGATTAGCACTTCAGCGAAGCAGGTGCCGGTAGAGATACCTACAATGTGCTTAATTCAGGAAATTGTTCAGTTGGTTTCTCATACACAAATTGCATTTGAACGTTGTTGCTTGGTGAAAAGTTGTTGTGATGCCTCGTGTAAGAAGCAAAAATGCCTACCAGCACGTTTCTGACTTTTATAAAGGTCGAATTGTAGCTTACCGGGATTGCAGTTTATTGTATTACAGTGTAGCTGCTCACGTCGGTCGAGATCCAATGAATATTAGCAAAATATGAAATTGATGGGTTCAGAACGGTAATATGGAAAGCCGTGGTTGATCTCAACGGCCCAACTACGGTTATTGAGCTGTTGCATCGTGTTGAAGCTTCATGGGCATCTATACCTGTACATGCCATCCAATCTCTGTTTGACTCAATGCCCAGGCGTATAAGTGCTGTTATTAATGCCAAAGGTGGTTGTTCTGGGTACTGATTTCTCAGGATCTATTTCCCAAATTTTTTGAAAATTTAATCACTTGTTATTTCCAGTATAATATATTTGTCCAATAAATATCATTTTGCTATATGCATTTCTTCCTGGTGTAGCATTTATAATGACCAGTAGTGTATTAAATCATGATTGGAGCCTATAAGAATAACCCTTCCTTCCACAATTTCAAGTAATTTCTGGTCACAGTGAGAAAAAAAAATTCATCAGAATTTGATCCATTACAAATTAAACTTATGCAAATAAAAAAATACTAACCGAACAAAAACCAGTTTAATAATCTAAACGTGTTGAAGAGGTATAGTTAATGGTGGATGGTTGCCGCTTCAATAGTGCAGATAGCATTAGAAACAATCTGCTGCATTTCATCTTTTTAATGGTGAACTCTTAATTTTTATTTTCATATTGTGATTCAATGTTAACTTTGTGCGTGGAATACGAATGTTGTCATGATTGATTTTAAATAAATTAATTTTAAAGATTCAAGTTTCAAATTACCTTTTTTAAAATAACAGTGACAACATTTTAAGAGGTTATTAGAGAGATATATTCACATATTTTTTTACTCTACGGTTTCTTAAAAAAGGTAGATTTTTAAGCGCGGGGGGCTGTAGGCATGTGTAGCTTTTTTTGCAAAGGGCACAATGGGACAAAGTTCAGATTATTAGAAAAAACTTTATCCTTTCGCTTTGAAACTGATATATATTAAATTAATGCTTTAATTTTAAAGCATGCAACACGTATTTCTAAATACATAACAATTTAAAAGATTAATATCTATGTGTTTGTTAATAAATACACGAGAAAAAATCCAATGATAAAAATTCAACATATTTGATGAAATTAATTCATCAGAATTTAGAGGAAGAAATAAAGTGATGTTTTTAATATTTATTTTGAAACATTTTACATCCAGTAAATTTCAGTATAAAAATAATTTTAATTTAAATTAATTTTCATTGACTAGCATTTATCATGAATCTTTTTTAAGAAAAACAATATTATTTCTGATTTCTTCTGTTTCCAAATACTTCAATGTTGCATTCTGTAAAAAAAGGAAACTAATTAAGCAAATAAAATAATTAATATTACAATTATTAAAATTCGAACATATTTAAAATTGCAAATTTATGATATATTTTTAAAAAAAGTAATAATGTATAATGATTGATACTATTTATGTTCTTTATATTGATTTGTTTTAAAGATCATCCACAGATGAACTGAATTTTAAAGTAATAATGTAAGTATAATTACATGTGCTCTATTACAGATTAAACAAAAAATGCTTTTTATCAAATGGATAATGTTCTACATGAAATATGTAAGTCGTATATGCCCAAACAACTTTAAAGAATTTAAACATATATATTTAACTATGTGTGCATAAAGTGTGATAATAATATCCATGTGTGCTATCATTCTATTCGGGAAGGTGTCAAGATCATTAGCTACCCCCGGGGCTTGAAAACATGAAAAATGAATTGTCGTGAATGTTACATCTGCTGTTTAAGCAACAATCGAATCACCTCTTTCCTGACTTCAGTCACAGCAGAACGCACCACCAACAGGCTCAAATCTGTTTACTTTGAAAATTATTACGAGCATTGAGTTATGTATTTTATGGGTACAACAGTGTTTTAGAAAATTTAATTTTTTTATCAAAAAAAAAAGCTCAAATGAATTATAAATTGTTGTGTGTTGTAAAATAAATCTTCTTAAATCAAAACTTGTGAATCATTTAAATGTCTACACACCATCCTTTAATTTAATCTGCTACTTCGGCATAAATTCCTGTCTCAGTTTATCATTCAAACCACGATATGTAATCATATAAGAAAATTAGTACATTTAAATAAATAATTATTCCAGAAAATGGCACAGCAAAAATTTTTGACTAATGGTCGAAAGTATATGATAATTATCTTTAAAAATGACATTATCTATTAAAGTCTAATTAAATGTGCTTGTCATTGCTTCGTTCATAAAAATATTAAAGCATATTGTTTTAAATGTTTTATTGCAAATTTATGGTTTATTTAATAAAAAAAATTAAGCAAAATAATCGAATCCTTGAATTAAAAAAATATTTTAAAATGAGTTTATTAAAATAATACTAATATTGGAAGTTATTACCGAAAAAAAAAATTACAACAGGGACTCAAGTTGTGGGGGTAGTGTTACTAATGTCCGTAGCAAATTCAAGCTGCATGTGCCCCCTGGGTTGTGCTAAATGAATAACAGCGATGCAGCCCTTGCTTATGACATAAAGTAGTCTCGGTACTGTCAGCTGCATTAGAAAAAAAAAATGTTTGATATACCCATCGTTTTTGTAAACCAGCAATTGAATCATGTGCAAAGCATTAGTATCCAACTGTAATACTCACAAAAGTTTGTACCCAAAGCAAAACTCAATTAGCCTTTAAGTTAATGAATTTGTGTCTCCACTAAGACAGACATAGAAGATTATATATCCTAACTACAAAGAATGTTTCTGAAACCATCCGTACGATATGCAATTGTTAGTTCACAGGAAGGATGGGTATACTGAACATGAATACATAATTCGATTCCACGTATTTCATTGATATTAACAATATGAATATGTTATATTTGTACGTTTTGACAAACAACTCTTATTCTCGAAACCTTACTTTCGATGTTTTCATTGTATTCTTCACTAAATTTTGTAGCTTTTCAAGTTAGAATAACAGATGAATTAAGTTGGAGATTAGTGATGCCTGTTTATTCGATAAAAGTTTCAAATTACCTGCATTCAAGGACAATCCTCTGGTTTGACACAATCGGAGGAATAATCCTTGTCTTTCAACAAGACGAATCCTTTGTCACATACACATCCAATTCTTGCCATCTTGCCACACAATCTTGGTTCCGGATGTTTAACTGTATAGCATGACTCTGGGCACTCACCACCGGATCCAAAATGTTTGTTTGCTGAGCATTTAGGCACTAAAACAAAATTTAATTTAAAATAATAAGACATAATTTTTAGAAAAGATGTTAACTTATTGCGTAGGAGAAAAATAAGTTTTTAATCAGTTTTTAAATAATTTAAGAATTTTTTAAATGATAAATTGTTTAATAAAACATTCATCATAAAATAGATAGTATTTAAAATTCAAGTATAATATTAAATAACTAAATAAGTGAAATGTGCATACATTGAGCTGCAGCAAAAGTGACACAAACCAAGGCCACGCACAAGAAAAGAATTAAACCTCTCATACTGTCTGAATTCTGAAGATTGCAAACTGTGAGTTCTATGATTGTTGTTTTCCTTATTTATAGCAATGAATGTATCCATCAGTCAAGAATATCAAACACTATTTACTTTATTTGACAATAATATACCGGCATTCATTTATTCGTAATGGCATTCCTTTTTTATTTCTTGGGTACCTAACATCTATAATTACCATAAAAGGATTTCATGCTATTTGATGAATAAAATAAACTCACGTACATAAATCATAAGTAAAACACTTTTAAACTCTAGGTAAACTACAAGTATTGAAGTTTGTTCACTTCACCGAATTTATTTTTCAATCTTAAAATTTATAAATGTCATTTACTATACTTAGATTCTGAAGCATCGACCTACACACATCTTTTAATATTGCACAGTTGTATCAAGAAATATTTGTTTATTTGTTTTTTAAATGTTTCACAAAATCTTTATTTAATTTAAAGCATTTTGCTGTGATAAAATTATTGTACCTGAATATTTAATCAAGAATTTTAGAGATTCAATGTTATATAAATATATTATGTTATTTAACATGTTGTTTATATTGTCCAAAAAGGAAACATTGAGAATAATCTATTTACAAATTTTTAGTTTAAATTTGTTAAGTTATTCAATACGCTGAATACTTACATAATATTTTGGATCCAAGGTTATATGTTTCATACATCGATTAGTAATTTTTTAATTAAACATTTATTTTTATTAATTTTAAAATAAATTTATTAAATTTAGCTCAATGCTAAATTTATATATTGTTTTTTTAATTATTTTATTTATAATTATATTTATAAAAACTAATTCTTAAATTAAAATATATTATTTATTTTATTTATTATTTTTTTACTTTATTATATTACATAAACTGTTATATACATATTTACTTTATTATATTCATTTTTAATTAAAAAATTTGTTTTTTAAAAATTATTTAAAAACTAAATTTTATTTAAAAAAATTAAATTTTAGACAAAAAAATAATTAGTTATAATTACTTTGATAAAAAATTATTATTTTATATCAAAGAAATCATAACTAATTAAACAAATGAATAACTACACCCTTTTTTTTAGATTTAAAAATATTAATTTATCGGTGTTGATAATTATTACTAACAGAAAGAAAAAAAATTAATTTAATATATGATATTCATATAACTTTTTAAATATTGAAACTTTGAAAAGTAGAAAACTCGAAAGATTGAAACTTTTTAATTGATTAGTTAAAAAGGAAAAAAATATTCATAAAGAAATTTTTAAATGAATAGCTCTTTTATTTATTATACGTCCATTTTACTTAAATATACAATTGGCAATTTTTTCTCGTGGAATATTTTCCGCTTTTGAGTAAGTTTAAAACTGGGAACTTGATAAAATATATAAAGCCTGTAAATATTAGAAATATATATAATTCAATTTTTACTATTTCATAGTTGACTAGAAGTTCAGATCCCCTGTCAATAAATTGCTTTATTGGATGCAGGATTGCTGCTTATTTGTAATTTTTTTATCTGCCCATTATTTGTTTCCTCAAATGTGTGAAAATAAAAAAAAAATTAAAAATTAATCCATTAAAAAATTGTGCTCAAAAAGTAGATACGATTGCCAGCGCTTGTGCAAACGCTTACTGCTTTAAAATTCCGAAGACAAAGTTTGTTTAGTATAAAACTTTCAAAATCTGAATTTTTTTATGTCATTTTTTTATATATATTCTGATTGAGACTGATCTGATAAGTAGCACTTTGTATTTACGAAGTGGAGCAGATCGGTTAGAAACCGAATGATCAAAGACCAAATAAAAATTATGCCATGGAAAGGAAAGATAAATTTCTGGATGAAAACTTTTTTCTTGGACTTCATAAGGGAAAGAGTGAAGTGTGAAAACCCAGATACCATCATAAGAAGTTATTTCAATTTATCGTGTGCAAAATGTGAGTATCTGGTAGAAAGATCGCCACTTGTGTAACGCTGAATCTGCTATATATCTTTTCTCAAAGGAAAAAAATGCCCAAGTATCTAGTCACGATTGTAAAATGCTTTTGAAATAATTAATCAGCTCACAATTAGTTTTTATAATCACTTCACTTTTTTAAATAAATCAGTAATTAGTAATTCGCTGAACCCCTGATTCAGAGTCAGGAGGCGGTATAAAAATGCGACTCTAAATTCTTTTATTAAAATAAGCTTTATTTTTTCAAAAGTATACGAATTCTTATGAAAATGAAATTTTAAGGAGAAAATTCCATTGTATTCTTTAATGACACAACCAGTAGCAAAGATAACTATTATTTTATTAGCAAACCGAGTAAGTGTTGAAAGACTTCTCTCACCACTTATTTAGTCTGGCCTGTCGCTCTACAGTCATTTTGGCACACTTTGGGCTGATTTGACCGGGACCTATAATTTAACGTGGATTCTAACCACTAACAAACATCTATGCCCCTCCAGGATTCGAACTTGAAGCCTGTGATATCGAAGGACAGAGAGCTAGCCAATTGGCCATCAAGCCGCACGTAGGCTGAGGATTACGGAAAGCTAAATTGGATCAATAACAAAAAGAGATCTTATAGAAGATATTATTAAGAAAAAAATGAGATTCTAAGCAAATTTATAATAAAAGAATAAAAAATTTTAAGTGAGTGCAAATGTTACAAATTTAGCAACTACAAATACTACATATAAAATACTGTTATACAAAATCTGCATTTATCGATAAGTATTCCAATAAAAGTCATTAAATTTATTTTACAAATTCATCTAAATCCATTAGTAAAGTTGCTAATGCTTAAAATTAAAATTACAAAAAGAGTCAGGGATCGGTATAAAATATCCTACTCTGGAGTGAAACATATTTTGGCCGATTCCCCAGTCCTGCTTTTAATTTTCTAGTAAGTGAACTATCTGTATTTCATTTGTATAAGATATGGTTGAATATTTTATTAATGATTTATTCAACCTGTTGAATAATGTGTATGATTTCTACAATTAATCAGGATGATTCAACAGCAGCATAGACTGAAAGAGTTATAAAAGAATTTTAGTCATACACATTAAAATTTCCTGCGAAAGCTTAAAGCAACAAGAGTTTGAAAAGATGTGTTGGCTTACCATATTTACTATATTAAGACAATTTTTAATTGGATCATATTCAAGGAAATAAATATTGTAGATATAAACTACAAGTAAATAGGGATCCTGCATCCAAACAAGTAATTAATTGATAGGGAATCTGAATTTCTTGCCAGTTATGAAATTAATAAAAGTTTGAATAAAATAGGCTTCTAATATTTACAGGCATAACATTTTATTAACACTAAACCTTATAATATCCCCTATTTTAATATTTCTTTAAAATTTGAAAAACTTTAAAAAAACAATTATATTTTTAAACAAAATCGACGTATAATAAATAAAAAGAACTATTCAGTTAAAAATTTCTCTATGAATGCTCTTTTCCTTTATTAACTACTCGATTAAAAAGTTTTAGCTTTCCCTTCTTCACTGCTTACGTCTTCTCCAATCATTTTTTGTCGACCACCCGCCATTTCTTCATATCAGGGTTCTTTATACGGATATTTGATTGGAATTTTGATCTGAAATCACATAATTTTCTAAAATGTGGGCAAAGCATAATGGAATGGCATAAAATTGATTTTTTTTTCAATTTAAAATTCTTTCAGAAATTTTTCTTCCTACTTTCAGAAAAACCAATGATTTATTTTTAAAAATATAAATAAGTGTAGAGTTTCTCATTTGTTTAATTAAAATTATTGTTATTTTATTATAAATGTTTGATTTTAAATTCATTATTAGACATTTAAAACATATACTTAGTATCCAAATATTTTTATTTGTGTAAATATGTTGAATAAACTAATATATTTAAATTAAAAATTTTAAAGTATTGTAGATATTCAAAATATTTTATGTTTGGAAAAATATTAAAAATATTCGAATTTTAGAAATTAATATATATTTTAAATGACATGTAAATAACAAAAAAACCCCATTGAATTCATCATTTAAAATTCCTGACTAGATAATAAGATACAATAGAGCTTTCATTTTGCAATATGTTTTAAAACATAAACATTTAAATATAATGTATTCGTAATATTATATTGAATTCGTTTTCGTAATTATTAATTTTTGTAATACGTTTTAAAACATGAACATAATCATTTCATAAAAATTTTGTAATATTTTTAAAATAAACTAACAAAGATTTCGTGAAACAGCTTTAAATGACTGTTAAACTCATTTTTTAATATAAGTCTTATGTCAATGTTTCAGACTGACCTTTAAATGTAGTAATTGATACTTATAAATTTTAAGATTGAAATATAAGCTCTATGAGGTAAACAAACTTGTAGTTTGCCTAGAGTTTTAAATGTGTTTAACTTATGATTTATGTAACTGAGTTTCTGCTTCAAATACCATGAAAACCTTTTATGATATCTAAATAATGAAATAAAAAAGAAATGTCATCACTGTTAAATGAATACTAGAGTATTATTGTCAAATAAAGTAAATATTGTTTGATATTGACTGATGGTTATATTTGGCACTATAAATAAGGAATATACGAATCAAAGACTCACAGTCTGCTAACTTCAGAATCCAAACAATATGAAGGGTTTAATTCTTGTCTTGTGCGTGGCTTTGGTTTGTGCTACTTTCGCTGCAGCTCAAAGTATGCATGTTTAATTTATTTTCGTTTTTAAAATGATACTTCAATTTTGAATTCTATCTATTTTATAATATATGGCTTTTTTAATAATTTCATATTTCACAAAAGCATGTAATTGTTTGGATTGTTCCCAGAATATTTCCACAGTCGTAACTAGGATACAAAAACTGGAATTTGCAATAAGTTCGTTTATGTTGGATGCCAAGTCAACGGCAACAGATTTTTTTTAATACAAATATCCTGGTAGTTATATATATATATATATAGGGAGAGAGAGAAAGAATTTTAGACATTTTTAATATTTTCAAATTTATAATTAGAATTTTCTGTGTCATATTTTTTTAATATTATTAATTTGTTTCTTTAAAGTATTATTTTTAAAGAAGATTTTTAAACATTCAGTACTATGCATGTAATATATTAAATTAATGTTTTAGAAAGTTAATTTCAACGAAAATAATAATCATCAAAAATTATTTTCTTAATATAAAATAAATAAATAATAGATATTTTACATAGGATTTTGTTATGGTTTTTATTATCGTTACCAAATTAATTAATGTTATTATAAATTAAAAAGTTATATTTGGCAATGGATTTTTCCATTAAGCAAATCTGGTTCCCCAAAATTGACGACAATAGCTTGAATAAAGAGTTTTACAGATTAATAATTTGTTTTGGTTTGTTTTTCTCCATATGGTAAGATCAGCATATGTTTTCTTTCAATTAATCATTTCTTCTAAAAAAAAAAAAAAAACAGTAGCAATATAAATTACATTAAAAATTTATCTAACCTAGCTGATGCTTATTTTCTTCTAATTGCAATTTATGTTATCTCACTCTCATAATTTTGCAAATCGTTGTTTTTCTCTCTGTTATTGTAAATGAAATTTCTAACCATGAAAAGAATGTATTTGAATGATATTTTCTTAAACCCAATTTTTTCTCAATTAAAAAAAAATTACTTTATTATAAGGAAAAAAATAGCATAAAACGGAGTCAGTTGTAAGACAGAAAACGTTTTTATCCATATTGTCGTCAAACATTTTCTCTGTTCCAAACATAAATATTGATTTTTTTTCCTAAACATTAAATCAACATATTTTGTAAAAAAATATATCCTAATATTTCTAACTAATTGTTTTTTTAGCTCATTCTTGCCCAGAAAACCAACATTTTGGATCAGGTGGTACCTGCCCAGATTCATGTAAATCCATTAAGAACCCCGGACCAGTAATATGTAACAAAATGTTGAAAATTGGATGTTTCTGTGACAAAGGATTCGTCTTGTTGAAAGACAAGGACTTCGAATCTGGCTGCGTGAAACCAGAGGACTGCCCATCATAAATGCAGGTAATTTTAAAATTTTATTGAATAAACATTATTGAATTGGCATCACTAATGGCGATCTACATTCTATATGCTGTTCTCTTTTGAAAGCTACAAAATTTGGTAGAGGAAACAATAAAAATTTGGAAGAAATGTTTTGAGAGTAAGATTTGTTCCAAAAATCACCAAATTGTGTAAATATAACTGATACACTCCTATTGGAAACATCAATGAATTACAATGAGGAATTACGTGGAATCGAATTCATGTTCAGTATATCCATCCTTCCCTTGAACTAACAGTTGTATCTGGCATGGGTGTTTTCAGAAAGAGCATTCTTTGTTGTAAGGATATCTAAAAATTTATGTCTGTATTGGTGGGGGCCCAAATTCTGAAAAATCCATACACAAAGCAATGTTCGATAATCCTTTAACTTAAAGGACAATTGAACATTGCCCTGGGTATGAATTTTTCTGAATCTTTCTTTGGACAGGTTTGCTTTGAACTCTAAATGCTTGACACACACAGGATTCATTTCTGGTGTACAAGAACAGGGGGCATTTTGAGCATTCACTGCATATTCTTTAATGGAAGACAATGTTTCAGTTCAATTTCGTAATGGGGATGTCCGTGATGATTTTTAATATTGTAAAATGTAACTTGAAATAATTTCAAAAGTTATACAATTTAGTGCAGAAGACAATGAAAACATAGAAAGGAAGGTTTTGAGAATAAGATTTGTTCCGAAAATCGCCAAATTGTGTAAATAAACTACACTCCTATTGGAAACATCAATGAATTACAAAGATGAATTACTTTCTCGTGTTCAGTACGTCCATCCTTCTTGTGAACTAACAATTGCAATTCGTGTGGATGGTTTCAGAAAAAGCATTCTTTGTTGTAAGGATATCTTAAGTGTTATGTCTGTCTTGGTGGAGGTAAAAATTCGAATAACTTAAATGATAATTGAACATTGCTTTGGGTATGGGTTTTTCTGAATAATACTTTGGACAAGTCTTTGTTGAACTCTAAGTGCTTTGTACGCAGGATTCAGCTGCTGGTTTACAAGAACAGTGGGTATATTAAACATTCATTACGCATTCTACAATCAAAGATAATGTTCCAGTCCAGTTTTGTAATAGATACATTTGTTATGATCTTTCTTATTGTAAAATGCTATATTTTTCCAGTTGGTGACTTTCTACTTACATTCTACTAACTTATTCTTTCCTTATTAGTCGGCCAACTTTTATATGCTGCCTTTTGATGACTTTAAGTTATGCGAGTTGAATTATGACCAATTTTTATATTCTAATGAATTACCTTTGAGTATGGCATACATATGTAAATTGTTAAATTGTGTTAGAAATCATGGTTTATTAGCAGAAAATCACATTGAAATAATTGTAACTGACATGCTTTCGGGTATATTATTTAAAAAATTCTTCAATTATTGATTATGTGGAATGATTACACACGGAGTATGGAAAGTATCAGAAAATTAATCTTACAAAAAATCTATCTTGATTGCATAGTTTAAATCTTAAACGTGGGTATGGTGAAAGTTTTGAATCAAGAACTTTACTTTTGCAAATAGTAGGAATTACAAAAAAGATATATTTAACATTTGTTATATTGAACAAAGAACTATTAATATTGATAGAATATATCCCAAATTATTGAAGAAATAAATTAGATGAATATTGTTATTGAAATTAAATACATCGTTAAACTAAATTTATATATGGTAAGTTATTTTTTCAAATGTTGTATTCAATTTTAATATTTTGATTCATTATTGTAATTTTTTTCAGTTTTAGCTTCTTATATTAACATTATTTGTCTAAAGTCATTTTAAAATATCTTTTAATTCAAGGATTCGATTATTTTGCTATAGTTTTTTTTTTAGCTAAATCAAAGATTTAAAAGACATAAAAGCAATATGCTTAAATTTCTTTATAAACGAAGCAATGACAAACACATTTTATTAGACATTAATAGATAACTTCATTTTTAAGGTTAATTATTCATATATTTGTATACTTTTTCCAAAATATGTGTTCTTCCATTTTTAGGAATAATTATTTATTTAAATTTTCTTAAATATATACATTTTGATCATTTTGTTGCATAACTGATAAACTGATACAGGAATAGATATCGAAGTGCAAGAATAAATAAAATGATGGTGTGTAGACTTTTAAATGGTAAACAGGTTTTGATTTAAGGAGATTAATTTTACAACACACAATAATATATGATTCAAATGAATTATTTTTCTCTATAATACAATATGATATTTGAGAAACAATATATCGTACACCTAACTTGAAGTCCAACATAATTCTCATAATAAGTGTTTAGAGTACACAGGTTTGAGTCAGCACTGTCAGGAATGTAATGACTCGGTGGTTGTTTTGATAGTCGAGTTAATTGATAAGTATTTGGACGGATTTTTCTTATATACAACACAAAAATATTGGATAGTGCATTCAGAAAGCGTTATTTCTCCATTTTCGTGGATGCTATGAGGCATACAGGCTCGCACTCAGGAATGTGGCAAGTTATATTGATCTCGCTCCCCAAGACAAAATCCTGAGTTCTATTTGGCAACATACGCTACGATCGATGTTAAAAAAAATTACTTGGTTTGAAAGGAATTGATAGTAATTTCATGCATATATAGCATAATTTATAATTCATGTTTAAATTCTTTAAATTTCATTGGATATACGACTTACATATTTGACGTGGAAGATTATCCATTTGAGGAGAAGCCTTTTTTATTTAATCTGTAATGCAGCACATGTAATTAAACTTAAATTATTAAGGTTAAACTCAGTTCATATATGGAAAATCTTTAAAACGAGATTAATATTAAGGACATAAATTGTATCTATAATTATGGACAAACTTTTTAAAAAAAATTTTCATAAATGTATTATTTTAAATGTAACAATTTAAAAAAAAATATTATATTAATTATTTTATTTACTGAATTTCTTTCCTTTCTTTTTTATAGAATGAAAAATTGCAGTATCCTGATAAATACCGAAGACATCAGAGATAATATCGTTTATTTAAAAAAAAGATACATGTTTAATGCTAGTCAATTACAAAGAACTGAAATAATATTTTTGATACATAAACTTACTGTATGTGAAAGTTTTTAAAAATAGCAACTGATTCTTCATTTAAATTTTGCTGAATGGTTATCCTCATGTATGTTGAATTTTTATCGTTTGATTATTTGTAATGTATACAGTAAAGGCAAAATAGTTATTATATACTGAATTTAGAAATATGTAATGGATATTTTATAACTAAAATATTGATTAAATATGTATCGGTGTCAATGTAAATGGGTCAATTTTTTTCCAATAATATTATATAAATCAATGTTTAAAAACTTTTTCTAAAATTTGTCCGACGTTAGCTTTTCAAAAAAAATTATTCAACTATTATATGCTACTTCAATTCAATTATAGGAAACAAATTGTTTAATGGTATAAAGCAATTTTGTAACACATTATTATAAAAAAATACACTTATGTTTTCAAACATGAAAACAAATTGATGTTTAGTGGTGAGTGTGTAATTAATTCTTACCATCTGCTAACTTTGAAATTCAATGTTATACCATTTTTAAAAGAACAAAAATATATAGTCTTAATTATGGTAACTAATTGTCGGTATAAATGACATCAAATTCTTGCATCATAAGAAATAAAAGAGGCCCCTCCCCAAATTACATCCTAATTGGAAGAAATTAGTGAATAATAATCTTTATATAAATCATCTGATGATTCAGGGATGGTCAACCCAAATGATCGTGAGGGCTATTTTGGACATGCACCATAATTCCGCTGGCCACATATAAAATTATATATCCCCATATTAGATTCAGACCCAATATGGAAATTCTTTTGGAGTGAACAATTGAAACAGAATGAGTTATTATTTTTATGTTTACTATTATTCATACATGTAAACATAGATGATATAATAATAATGACACTAAACGCACATTGTAAAGAAATATATAACACTAAAAATGAAATATAAAAAATATATATATAAACGAAATAAAAAAAATGAAATCATTAAAAAAATATTTATTTGACTAGTACGATATTTTTTTCTCCACTCTTTCACTTAGATTTTGCAAATCGATCTCAAATTGGGCATTTGCACATCGTAATGGGTGTTGCGTCCATTATGTTTGAGCGTGTTTTGTGTTGGGTCAATTTCATTTTAGAAAAAAAACGATTCTCAATCTTAAATTGAACCAAAAGCTCTAACAACTTCAACTAAGATCTGGATCGCTCTGGTATGAACAATCAACTGTGCGTATCTAGGGGTGGTCACTGCGTCACTGAGGTTACTTAAAGTGAAACATAGAACCTGTTATATTAGATGTTCCAAGACACGCGCTCACCATGAGTTCAGAATATAACTTAATTATTCTGCGAATTCATAACTATAAACTCATAAATAAAACAAGCAATATCTATTCTTTATTCGCAAGAATATTATTTTAAAATCAAACTTAATTTTTTCTGATAATTTCTACAGTTAATCTTTGAATATATGGATGTACACATAAAGTATTTTTTTAATGCATTGGGTTTCACTACTTTGGCCGTTATAAAATAAATATATTCTGTAAAAGTGTGATAAATATCACAGGACCGGAAAAATATTCAAGGTCGGCCGCTGTTAAATTTAATATTCTTTAATGTGGGATTTAGTTATATACAGAAATGCCATACAAACAATAGCATTCATTTCAATTGTAACAAATAATATATTTAATAGAAGAACTACCTAGAGAAATGTTGTATTTTTGTGTTGATAATTTTTTAAATCCAACAAATGCACAATTTTTTTCATCTATCAGAATATTGAATTTTCTAATTTAATAAACTGGTTTAAAATAAAAACATTTTGATTTATTTTATTTCCTTAAAAGTTTATTTCAAAAAGATATTTTTAGAAAAGATTTGTTATTAGAAAATTTCAATAACAATTAATGTGTTGATTAATTACATAAAATAAAATATTTAATTATAATTAGAAAAATATTATAGAATTTCTTTAAAAAAAGATTGATAAAAGAAATATAGTTTTGAATATGCAAATTTTTGTATAATAAATATTAATAAATTTTAATGAAATCTCTGAACAAATTTCTCGGTTAAAAATAATACTCTTTTGGAAGAAATTTTTTTTTCAACACTTCTTAAGGTATTTCAAACAAAGTAGATTCATCATTTTCTATTTTAGTAACATTCTTTATTTCAACAAGTTTTTTTTTTTTTTGTTAAAACAATTAATAAAATTGAATTACATCTCTGATGAATTAATCTCTGATAAAATCAGATGAATTAATCTGCATTATATAATATATAGTTATGTGTTATTTAATATCATCGAATCCTATCATATCTTTAAGCAATTAGAACAATCTCATTTGCAAAATATTTGTAATATGTATATATAATTTATTCATGCAAAAGCAATAAAAAATAGCAAAACAATAAAAGAATAAATATTAACTATCAAATAATAGAAATGTACAATACAAATGATTAAAATTCTAAAAATGCTAAACTTATGTGGTGTTGTAAAAAACAACTCTGAACGTGAGAGTTGAATTTAGCTGTACTTAAGTTTAACGCAAATCTAGGTGAGACTAAAGTTTGCTGACAGAGCAGAATTTTTTTAACTAGACATAAAATCAACTATTAATATTAAATATTTGCTATAGGAAGGGTTGAATCGACTGGCGCTAAACTTCACCTAGCTCTGAAGCTGTAAAGCACTTTAAATAACTATTGAAATCAACTGTTAAAAACCTTCCCTATCTGAAGATTTGAATTCGACTACATTGACAGGAAAAGCAAACGATTCTTAACGCCATTTAGAATTGATGTGAAGTACTGCTAAGAGTTACCACTAATTTTTTTGTTTCGTCAACTGAAATTAATCGCAAATCCTCGACAACGTAGTTAACTTATACGATAATATTTTCATATGCCTATTAAATCATTCGATTTCTTTTAAGTAAAAATGATAATAAAAAGTCGATTAATTATGATTATGTTACAGATATGAAATCAGAATTGAAAATTTGTAATAAGGGAATAAAATATTAAACTATCGCAAAACACGCTAAATACTAATTTTAGAAGTGAAAATATATTAATGCTTTCTAACTGTTTATGATTTGGAATATAATTAGATTCCCCTTAAATTCAAATAGTTATTTATGAAAAAAAATTGTATTTTAAAACGGATGAAATAAATTATTTCTTCTCGTATCTTTGAATATTAGACAGCATAGTTTCATTAAATGCAAATAGTTGTAAATAATTCTATTTTAAACATCCACATCCACGCATCTGGAAGTACGGTAAACAGATGACATAAAAAATGGGCTGAAAGGTTCGTAGGCTGACACATAGATGGCCCTACTAGTATTAAATCCATATAATTTTTAGCTAGCCCTAACCTTCAAAAGACACGTGTATAAATTTGACAGCTGTTGTATTATTAGAATGTGAGTTATAGCATTGTTAGTGATGCAACTTCTGTTAGTTTGAAAAAATAGATAAAAAGGAATTTCGTGTGTTAATAAAGCATTGCTTTTTTGGAGAAAAAAATACTTTTGAAGCCAAGGGCTTGGCTTGATAAGCATTATTCGGAATTTGCACCAGGAAAATCAACCGTAGAGGAGTGGTTTGCTAAATTTAAATGAGGCGAAATGAGTACCGAGGACGATGCACGCAGTGGACGCCCCAAAGAACTGTTACCGACGAAAACCTCAAAAGAGTCCACAAAATAATTTCTGATAACCGTAAAGTGAAGTTGATTGAGATAGCTGAGACCCTAAAGATATCAAAGGAACGTGTTGGGCATGTCGTGAATGAATATTTGTATATGCGAAAGCTCTGTTCAAAGTGGGTGCCGCGCGAGCTCACAATCGACCCAAAACATCACTGAATTGATGATTCTAAGCAGTGTTTGGAGCTATTGAAACGTAATAAACCCGAATTTTTGCGTCGATATGTGACAATGAATGAAACACGGCTCCATCATTTCACACCGGAGTCCAATCGACAGTCAGCCGAGTGGACTGCACGTGATGAACACTAAAAAGGCTACAACTCACATACTAATAGTGCAACAGCTATCACATTTATGCACGTGTCTTTTGAAGGTTAGGGCTAACTAAAAATCATATGGATTTAATACTAGTAGCGCCATCTAGGTGTCAGCCTACCAACCTTTCAGAACACTTGTTATGGAGCAAACTTATTTATTTAATTTATTCAGATGACGTTAGCCGAATTCAATTCTTCATTGACCATTAATCATTACTTTTCTTCGGACATGCCTAGAATGGACAACAAATAATGATGACATTTTTGTCTTCTGAGAAATACAATATTACGTGACTTAAAAAGCAAACAAAAAAATAACTTTGAATTGATTTCGTAACTGAGCAATGTAGTACACGGTCGGAAGGAAGGATTTTTGATGGTTGTATGTACTTCTACATTATTATATAATTATAAAATTACATAAAAATATATGATTAATTAATATATAATAATAATAAAAATGAAATAAATAAAAAATATACAGTAAAAAAAATATATATAATTAATTTTTTAAATCTAAATCAAGGTAGAATTTTCCGTTTGATTTATTTAAGTAATTATTACTTTGATATCAATTTTTAGTTTTAAAATTATTATTAGGCATCGTAAAATGCAGTAAAATTTCTTTTAAAAATATCAGTTTCCGTTTTATGAAACTTATAGTGTGTTATGAAATGTATAGTGTGTGTATGTGTTCGAAAATGTATATTTCGTGAAGTACATACAAAATTAACAAACAAATGTTTCGTAAAATATAAAAGCAAGAAACCAAGGTTTCGGGAAACAACAGCGTCATATTAAACTATGTGTTTATATTCATGAGTCAGAATGACCTTCAAATATAATGAATGATGTTTAGAAATTTTAAGAAAGAAAAAAAGCTCGGCAATACAAACAGACAACAGTATTTGAGCAAATTTATTTTTTTGTACACTTAGTACGTTAAATATTTCTTAAATGATTCATGTAAATGAGTTTCCTTTATTCAAACGTAATACAATTTTTTCATATTGAACACGACATGAGTCGTAGACGAAATTGAGAAAACCTTTTCTTCTAATTGTGTACTTCAAACACCACAAAATTCTGTTATTGAGATGACTAAATTCGATATGTCTTCAAGAAATAAAAAATCGAATATCATCAAATTAAATGAATGCCAGATATTATTGAGAAATATTGATATTGCTGACTGATGGCTACTTTTGTGACTATAAATAACGAAGAAAGGAATCAAGATCTGGCAGTCTGTAAGCATCAGCATTTTGACAATATGAGGACATTTAATTCTGTTCTTGTGCGTGGCCTTGCTTGGTATCACTATGGTTGCAGCTCAAGGTATGCATCTTTACACTATTTAATTTTTAACATTGTATTTCAGTTTTGAATCACGCTTATTTCATTTAGTAATAGAAATTTCATTTTGTATGTTTTTACTAAAAATAATTTTAGTATTTCATAAAAATCTTTATGTATTTTAGTATATGTGAATGAATTTATTATTATAAATATTGAACTTATATTTTCTACAATATATTTTCTAAGAAGAAATAATTAAACTGCAGTGAATAATTTGCTTCTATCCGGTCAGCATTTGCTGTCACAAATTTCAAATCTGGGCAATGAACAATAATCAGAGTTTGCAATTAACAGACTAAGATTATAATTTTATCAAAATAAATTTTTTCAGTAGATTAAATTTCAAATATACACTCATGTCTATAAATTAAGGATAATGAAGTTCAGGCAAAGAAACAGAAGCAAAACAAATTTGACTTATTTGTAAAGTCTATTTATTAAACAAAAGGTAAAGAGCAAAAAAGATGCTATATGTTTGACATAATTAATAAAAATTGCGATTTTTACTCCCTGGAGCAAATTTTAAAAAAAGAACCTATTTACAAAAAACAGAATAACACGGTTAGTATGATGGTTAATATGGAGTATGTCTCCCGGACGATGCAATACAGGCCTTACAAAGCCTAGGCATGCTGAATATCAAATTATCAATCTGATCTTGGGGAATATTACACCACTCATCAAGCAATGCCCTCCGAAGTTCCGGTTGACAGGTGGAAGGGGTTGACGGGCTGCAATTCGTCGGCCAAGCATATCCCACACATGCTCTATTGGATTCAAGTCCGTTGAGTATGCTGGCCAATCCATACGGGTGATATCCTCCAATTGAAGGCATTCGTCTACAATGTTTGCACGGTGAGGACGGGCGTTGTCATCCATAAACAGAAATTCAGCACTCATGGCGCCCCGAAACAAACGTACATGTTGTTCCAGAATGACATCCCGATAGATGTGGCCTGTCATCGTTACACTCTGAACATGCAGGTCAGTTCTGGAACCAAGAATAATTCCTCCCCAAACGAGCCATCTTGCACCACAGTAACGGTGTCGTTCAATGGTGTTCTCTTGGTGGTAACGGGTACCTGGCGCTCTCCATATGAAAGTCCGGCGAGAATCAGACTGCAAACTAAACCTGGATTCGTTGGAAAATATCACACCAGACCACTGTTGTGGTGTCCACAGTGCATGCTCTCTACTCCAGGTTAATCCCAGGCGACAGTGAGTTGCGGTAAGTGGAACACATCTGACAGGCCTACGAGTATATAGACCAATGTGCCCTAAGCGTCTGTACACGGTCTGCCTTGAAACTGTCGTACCGGTAGCTGAAGAGAGCTGACGAGACAGGTCTGATGCTGTGCTCCGTCTGTTTCTTTTGGCAGTAACTGCTAAATACCGGTCCTCATTCGGCGTTGTAACTCGGGGGCGACCTGTGCTATAACATCTACTCACATTACCATCATCTTGGAATCGTTGCCAAAGCCTGGAGATGACATTCTGGGCGATTCCAAGTTCCTTGGATACTTCCAGCTGGGTGCATCCACATTCCAGTCGTCCGATAATTCTACCAAGTAAAAAATCATCCAAATGCTTCCTTTGTGCCATAACTATGCGGTTATTGCACTGAAAGGCTTTTAAAGCGCTTGTGAACAATTTTACTTCTTTGCCACCATTCCTTATATACCCCTCTCGTCATTGTGACGTACTATCCGCGCCCTCTGGTGGTTTCCTGTAATTTGCATATTCTTCTTCAAGATGTGTGTGATAATTCTACAGGTGAAATTTTTATTTTAGAGTTCAATTTCTGTGTGATTCTGAATTATCCTTAATTTATGGA
This sequence comes from Caerostris darwini, assembly GCA_021605075.1. NCBI lineage: Eukaryota > Metazoa > Arthropoda > Arachnida > Araneae > Araneidae > Caerostris > Caerostris darwini. The sequence goes on along the minus strand of BPLQ01006483.1, from coordinate 56,070 downwards.
CATGAGTGTAAAATAATAATCATGTTATTAAGTAGAAGATTCTAAATTTTTGTAGAATGCTCCGGCTTGAAAAATCTAGAACAAACTATATGTATGGTAACATGTTTTGATGGAAGTAGGACACACACAGAATTTTTTTCCTTCTCACCGGAGAAAAACATATACTATAAAGAAATAATAGAGCATTCCTGACTTAACTTAAACCTGGAGTTATTATAATGTAAGCAACTATTAGAAACTTTAATATAACTTAAGCATGTTAGAAGAGAAAAAATTCAATCAAAGGATTAATCTATTATGTAAATAAAGCACTTTTCCTTTCACAAGATAATTATCATAAACGAGTTTGTAATAAAAAAAAAGTGTATTTGTGGCCATAATCATTTGTTTTTAACAAAGTGTACTATTAGAAGAACAATTAGCATCAAATATAATTATTTAAAATGTATTAACAGATTCTAAAAAGATTCCAAAAGCTGATTTCTATGGCATACAACTGTGTCCAAAAAGTAAGACCAGTTTTCAATTTAAATTTCCCAGGCATATGGTATTTCAATTTTTTTTTCTTTTTTAGGTTGTTAGTACTATCCTTGACATCTATGTGAAATTTCACGTCAAAATATTCATCAGTATTTGAGCTACGGTTGACTTTATGAGATGCTAAAACTGATTCCGGCGATTTTTGAAATGTTTGAATTAATTTAGCAAGAACTTGCGTTAAATTGTGTTTGCAGAAACGTATAGAATGTTGCAGAAGGCATTCGGTGAGCCTTCCTATCGAAAAGAAATGTTTAGAAGTGGTAAAAACAGTTCAAAGAAGGCAGAGAACGCGTTGAAACAAAGAGCCCTCTAGTCGACCACCAACCTCCACCGGCGAAGCTCACTTTCAAACAATTAAAGATTTGGTGCTTGCAAACCGTCTATTTACAATTATAGACCTTGCTGCTGATGTTGGAATTTCAAAATTCCATTTTAAAAGATGTTTCGGGCCTCAAACACGTCAAATCTTGAGTGGTACCGAAAATACTGAATGTGTCAGCTGACATTGCATTGATTCTTCGTGACTTTTTCTCCAAAAATGAAAACCATATCGTTCCATAACCACCGTATTCACCTGATTTATCATCGTCATACTTCTGGCTATATTCTTAAACTCAAAAGACCCCTCCGGGGACAACGTATTGAGTCGATTGAAGAGAAATTTCCGCAATCAGTTTTAGCGTCTCACAAAGTCAAGTGTATCTTGGTGCAATGATGCAAGCAATGATGAATGTTTTGACGTGAAATTTCACACAGATGTCAAGGACAGTGCCAGCAACCTGAAAAAGAAAAAAAAATTAAAAAACACATGACTGGGAAATTTAAATTGAAAACTGGTCTTACTTTTTAAGACACAGTAGTAATCAAGTGACGACTTGAACGTGCCAAACCAAATATATGACATTAGTAGAAATAAATTTTTGATTTTTATTCAAATCCTGTCCTAAAACAATTCAGATACAATATGTAAAACACGAGTATTTGTACAATTCGTTTAAACGAAATAATCTATGGTTTTTTTCTTACACAGACCAAGAGAAGAATTGCGTGGATCCGCCGGAGAGCGGAATGTGTAGAGGATATTTTCTCAGTTGGAACTACGATCCACAGACCGGAACTTGCAAACAGTTCATTTATGGTGGTTGCCAAGGCAACGGCAACAGATACTCTTCTGAACAAGAATGTTTGGATAACTGCAAAGGACAGTAATTATAAGCTACGTCAAGCAGAGACATTAGTGTAAGTAAGTGCGACAAATATAGATGGATTCAAGTATTTTGTGTAAAAATTTTTTGAATATACTACTGTGTTCAAAAAGTAAGATCAGTTTTCAATTTAAATTTCCCGGTCATGTGTTTTTTAATTTTTTTTTCTTCTTTTTTAGGTTGTTGGCATTGTCCATGACATATGTGGGATATTTGACGTCAAAATATTCATTAGTGCTTGAGTTACGCTTGGTTTTGTAAGATGCTAAAGCTGATTCCGGCGATTTTCGAAATGTCTGTATTAATTAAGCTAGAACTTGCGTTACATTTTGTTTGTAGAATTGCATAGAGTGTTACAGAAAGCATTCGTTGAGCATTCCTATATCGGAAAGAAATGTTTAGAAGTGGTAAAAAGCAGTTAAAAAAAGACAGAGAACGCGTTGAAGACGAAGAGCTATTTAGTCAACCACCATCGTCAACCGACGAAGATCACGCCCAAAAAATTGAAATTAATTGGTGCTTGCAAACCGTCTGTTTACGATTAGAGACCTTGCTGATTATATTGGAATTTCAAAATTCCATTTTAAAAGTTTTTTTGGGCCTCACACCGTCAAATCTCAATTGGTACCGAAAACACTGAATTCGAAAAAAATGAAACCCATATCGTGCCATAACCTGATTTAGCGTCGTGCTACTTCTGCCTATTCCTTAAACTCAAAAGACCGCTTTGGGGACACCGTTTTGAATCGATTGAAGAGACATTTTAAAAATCCCCGGAACCAGTTTTAGCATCTCACAAACCAAGAGTAACTAAAGCACTAATGAAAATTTTAACATGAAATTTCACACAGATATCAAGGATCGTGCCAACAACTTAAAAAAGAAAAGAAAAATTTAAATATCATATGCCCGGGAAAATTAAATAGAAAACTGGTCTTACTTTTTTGGACACAGTTGTGGAAGGCCTCATGTTGTGGTTCCTTTTTGAATATATGATGTATAATATTTTTTCCTATCAGTTTTAGAGGTATATTTAAAACAATTCTCAACCTATTTCGAGCATTTTTACAATTTTTTTTTCAATTTCAGGAATATGATTGAAATATGATTTGAAATATGGCTCCTTCTAGCTCTACATTAAAATTCAGTAGATTTGCATTTTTAAAATCCTCTAAAATATATCAAAATTATTTTAGTATCTGTATTTAACCTCGATTATTATTTTACTGATTTTATTCATTTATTTACTTTCATATTTTCTTTTACAGAATGAAATCATTGCAGTATCCTACTGAAAACTAAAAAAATCAAAAGGAATGTTTTTAATGTTAAATTCTAATCAATAAAAATAAATTTAAATTTAAATTATCTTTAATCTGAATGTCGATGCTTTCAAAATAAAAGTTAGAAAAAAAACAGTTGTTATCTTAATTTGTGTTGCAATTTCATAATTTGAATATTTCACATGCATTCATTAAGAATTCAAGTGGCTAAACTATATATTATTTTATGCTAAATTTTGAAATTAGTAATATATATTTTATTATTAATATATTGACAATATACGAGCGTCAAAGGAACTAAATTTATTTTTTCCAACAATTTTTACATAAATCAATGCTTTTAAACCCCTTTACAGAAAACTTCACTTTTTCATCAATTTTTTTAAAAAAATTACTTAACGACCCTGAAAATTTATCTTATTGAACAGAAGATACCGGAAGATAAAATAAATTTTTTTGTTAATTTATGAATCTATATATTTACTTCATCTTAAAATACAGTAAGCAAAGATGCAAAGATATACCTTGAAACTTGCAATTTTAAACTTACTTATTTTAAAATTAATCATTACAGCATTCGTATAACCAGAACATTAAAATGACGAAGGTCATATGTAAAAAAAAATTACAAATTAAATTAAAATGATCCCATTGAGAAGTACGAGGCGTTTCTATTTTTTTTTTCTTCCTAATTTACATTTTAACAGACTCCTTATTTTTTTTTTAAATTCGCCCCTAATGATTTGACGCCACTCCTTTTGACCATTTCACAGCTAGTATCGTCCATTTTGATCACTGCTAGTATCGATATAGTTTGATTCACTGCTAGTATCGATAAAGATTAGAATGAACGAAAATTAATTAATTTACTATTAATAATTTATTTGTACATCTAATCAGTAACTAAAAGAATTAAACCATAAGAATTATTAACACCATAAGAATTTTAAAATGTACAAATAGTCCTTTAAATTAATGAATATCTTATGGGGTAAATATTATTGACCGTAGTTCAAAAAATATATTTAATTTTATGAAAATTAAATATATTTGATTCATTTCCAAAATTGATTGATTCATGATTTTGATACATTTATGTTTCCTCCATTTTGGCTCATTCATATTTTGATTCATTCCCACTAAAGAGAATTGTATATAAACATAAAACTTCAATAATTATTATTGTATTAACAATAATTATTATTGTATTAACAATAATTATTATTGTATTAACAATAATTATTATTGTATTAACAATATTTGAATTTTAAAAATAATATAAATTTTAAGTAACCTTAAATTTTTAATAACTAAATAATAAATAAAAATATTTAATGTTAGTATTGAATTTTTAAAATTCATGATAAAATAGAAGTACTATAGAATTTCCATTTAGCATAATGTTTAAATTAATGAAGAATTTCACGAAGCTTTTGAAAACCAACAAACAAAGGTTTCATGAAACATATAGAAAACAAACGAGCGAAGATTTCGTAAAACATATAAAAATTAAACATATAAATGTTCCGTGAAATATATTAAAAATAAACAAATGTTTCATGAAACATATAGAAAATAAGGGAACTAAGATTTCTTGAAACATATAAAAATTAAACATATAAATGTTTCGTGAAACATACTACAAATAAATAAATGTTTCATGAAAATATAGAAAGCGAATGAAGATTTCATTAAGCATATAAAAAATAAAGAAATGTTTCATGAAACATATAGAAAATACGGGAATGAAGATTTCGTGAAACATATAAAAAATAAACACATAAATATTTCGTGAAATATATTTCAAAAAATGCTTCATGAAACATATAGAAAGCAAGAAAACGAAGATTTCGTGAAACATAATAAAAATAAACGATTGTTTCATGGAAATATAGAAAGAGAATGAAGATTTCGTTAAACATATAAATATTTGTGAAGCATATTAAAGATAAACAAATTTTCATGAAACATATAGAAAATAAGTGACCGAAGATATCGTGAAACATATAAAAATAAACAAACAAATGTTTCGTAAAATATAAAAGCAATCAAATCAAGGTTTCGGGAAACAACAGTGCCATATTAAACTATGTGTTTATATTGATGAGTCAGAATGACATTCAATATAGTGAATGATGTTTATAAATTTTAAGAAGAAAAAAATAAGCCCGGCAATACAAACAGACTACAGTATTTCAGCAAATTTATTTTTTCTACACTTAGTACATTAAATGTTTTTTAAATGATTCATGTAACTGAGTTCCATTTATTCGAACATAATACAATTTTTTCATATTGAATACGAATTGATACGAAGACAAATTTGAGAAAACTTTCTGTTCTAACTATGTACTTCAAACCACAAAATTCTTTTCTTAAGATGACTAAATTCGATTTGTCTTCAAGAAATAAAAATTGAATATCATCAAATTAAATGAATGCCAGATATTATTGAGAAATATTATTTGATATTGCTGACTGATAATGATATTGCTGACAGAGTTTTGTTACTATAAGTAACGAAAAAGGGAACCAAGATCTGCCAGTCTATAATCATCAGCATTTTGACAATATGAAGACTTTAATTCTATTCTTGTGCGTGGCCTTGCTTGGTATCGCCATGGTTACAGCTCAAGGTATGCATCTTTACATTATTTAAATTTTAACACTGTATTTCAGTTTTGAATTCCGCTTATTTTATGTTGTAATAGAAATTTCATTTTGTATGCTATTATTCTGGTTCTCGATACCACAGGTTTCGGGTTCGAGGCTCCATGGATGTTTTTAGTGGCTCGGAATCCACTTTAAGCAGTCATATGAAACCCCGGTTTCATATGACTGCTGAGCTTTGGGCGTAGAGCTGACGACTCTACCCCGTAAAAAAAGAAAAACATCTCTCATCTCGAAATCTACCATAAGTAGGTAGACAACCTTGGCCCACGCTGGGCTGTGGCTCCAATGATGATGATGATGATGATGCTATTATTAAAATTAATTTTGGTATTTCACGAAATTCTTTAAATAATTTAATAAATTATTCCTTAATGAATAATAAGGAATTTTTTTTTAAATTTATGAAAACAAATATTGAATGCTGATCAATATATTAATGTAAAAAATAATCTTATAAAAAGAAATATTTCATTTATAAAAATGTAATTTATAAATTAAAAATATATAATTATAATTGATTATAGTGATTCTTAAGGGGAAAAAATTTAATATTTTAAATATTTAAAAATAAAATAAATAAATCTGCATTTGAGATATATTTCATTATAGCAGCATAAATAATATAATGAAAGCTTGGCAGTTTATAAGTGATATTATAATATTGTCTAGGGAAGTCGAGAAAGATAATAAATATATTAAAGTACACATTTTATATTTATGAAATGAAATATTTCTTTCATTAAAAGCACATTTTTCTTGTTCTGATCTAATACAAATTTACTTCAAATGTAATATCGAACTTTTTTATTTAAATCATTTATTTTTCATTTTACAAATTATAAATTTTGTACATGTGCAATAGATTCTTTAAATATATATAAAAAATTGATAATAACAAATAAATAGTGAAATAATATTATAATAAAAATAAATTATTAAAATAAATAATTTCTTAAATAATAAATTTATGAAAAAATATTGGTATTTATTATTGTTAAAGACAAATACAAAAAGTTAAATCTTGTAATTTTTTTTCAGAAATTGAAGTAAAAAATTAAATTAATTTTTTGTTTGAAAATAATTCCACTATAATGAAATTATTTCGAACATATTTAAGGATTACTGGCACCAGAAATAATGAACTAAAACCTGAAAATGATATAGAAATTGAAAGAAAACTGACAATGTTTACAGTCTCTCGCATCGAGAGGAAATATATTTAGCACAAACCTGTGTATTAATTGGCCTACAGACTCTCACCAGGAAAGGAGTATATTGCAGGCGAATCTATAATTATCTGTCGTTAAATGTGTTATATATTGTATTCTTATAATTGTATGTGTGTGGTCTTTATGTGCCTCACACATAGATGCAAACATTCAAACTTATGCCCTAAGTGTCTCAATCAAACCAAGTAACTCCAACCTATGTCTCAACCTGTTATCCAACCTATTCAACCATTACAATCTGGTTGCCCATCTTGCACATTCAATATAAACATAGAAACAATAGAAACAAAAAGAAATCAAGCATAGTATCATTAAATGAATTTATTATTATAATAATTGAACTTATATTTTCTAAGTCTAAATAATTAAACTGCAATAAATGATTTGCTTCTATCGAGTCAGCATTTGCCGTCACAAAGTTGAAAGTTGGGCAATGAATAATAATTAGATTTTGAAATTAACAGACTAAGATTACAATTTTATCAAAATAAATTTTTCCGGTAGATTTAATTCCAAATATAAAATAACACTCATGTTATTAAGTAGAAGATTCGATATGTTGTAAAATGATCCAGCTCGAAAAATCTAGAACAAACTATACTACTGTGTCCAAAAAGTAAGACCAATTTCAATAGGAATATACCGGGCATATCGGTATTTCATTCCCCCCCCTCCTTTTTTAGGTTGTTTCGGTGTCCTCCACGCCTGTGGGAAATTTTACATCAAAATATTCATTAGTGTTTGAGTTGCGCTTGGTTTTGTGAGATGCTAAAAATTATTCTGGCGATTTTAGAAATGTCTCTTCAATCGATTCAAAACGGTATCCCCGTAGTGGCCTTTTGGGTTCAGGGAATATTCAGAAGAAGCACATTGCTAAATCAGGTAAATACGGTGATTTACGAATATTTTACATCAAAATATTCATTAGTGTTTGAGTTACACTTGTTTTTGTGAGATCATAAAGCTGATTCCGGTTATTTTCTAAATGTCTGAATTAATTGAGTAACAACTTGCATTTCTATATTGGAAAGAAATGTTCAGAAGTGGTAAAAACAGTTCAAAGAAGGCAGAGAACGCGTTGAAGACGAAGAGCCCTCTGGTCGACGGCCCAAAAAATTAAAGATTTGGTGCTTGTAAACCGTTGATTTACAATTACAGACCTTGCTGATGATATTTGAATTTAAAAATTCCATTTTAAAAGATGTTTTGGGCCTGAAACGCGTTAAATCTTGATTGGTACCGAAAATACTGAATGGGCCAGCTCACACTGCATTGATTCTATGTAACTTTTTCGCTAAAAATGAAATCCATACCGTTCCACAACTACCGTATTCACCTAATTTAGCATCTTGCGACTTCTGACTATTCCCCAAACTCAAAAGACCGATCGGAAGACCTTTCGAATCGATTGAAAAGACATTTAAAAAATCACCGGAATCAGTTTTAGTATCTCACAAAAACAAGCTTAAGTTAAACACTAAAATATATATATTGACGTACAATTAGAGACCTCGCTGATGATGTCGGAATTTCAAAATTCCGTTTTAAAAGATGCTTTGGGCCACAAACGCGTCAAATCTTGATTGGTACAGAAAACACTAAATGTGCTAGCTCGCACTGCGTTGATTCTTCTTGAATTTTTCGCGAAAAAATGAAACCCATATTGCTCCACAACCAACGTATTCACCTCATTTAGCATCGTGCTACTTCTGTATATTTCCTAAACTCAAAAGACCATTCCGGGGACAAACCCAAGCGTAACCGAAACCCTAATGAATACGTAAAATTTCACTCAGATGTCAAGGACCGTGCCAGCAACCTAAAAAAGGGGAAAAAATCCCCCTCAAGTCCTGCAGGCCGCTTCAAAGCCGGCGAGGGGGTGTACCTGGGCGGACGGGTGAATTACGTCGGGTGAGTAATCTCCTGGTAGGGACACCCAAGGTAGGACGTCCCATTATGCCCAGCTAAGGTCTGCAGGCATCGAAACTGAGTCAGCCTTCCACCACCGGTCCTCTAGTCGTAAGACAACGGAAGCTGCACATTTCCCCATCCATGAAGACAACTTACCACAGTTTACATGCTGCACCTGTCGTCGCGCAGTTGAAAAAGGACCGCGGGCCTGGCTTAGGCAGAGGGCCTTGCTCGAAAAATGTGTTACAGTCTCCCAAATCATTAAAGATCTTGCAGTTGAATATCAATGGAAATGCTACAAATGCATCTAGAGTAAAATTGGATCAAGTTCTAGAGTTGGCTCATAGCCATGGAGTTCAGATCATTGCTCTACAAGAAACAAAGTTATCAAACAGTACCTCTCTCAAGATCAAAGGGTACAGTATTTTACGGACAGATAGGCAGCGTGGAAATGGAGGAGGACTGATCTACCTTATTAGAGATGTTGGTTACGAGAGTATTAGTATTAGTGGAAGAATTACTGGCAACTCCAGCCTTAAGATCCAGGGTATTAGGGTTACCTGGAGAGGTAAACCTCTCAATATTCTTAACATGTACCATCCTCCTGACGCCACCGGTTTACCTAACAACTTAGCTAACCTACTTATTGGAAGTACCATTTGTATCGGTGATCTGAACGCTAAACACACCGTTTGGGGTTGTTCCAGTGATAATAAGAGAGGCTGCGATCTTCTCAACCTGATAGATGACAAGGGATTTCTTTTTCTTAATGATGTCACTCCTACTCATTCTTCTTTCAGTTACAATACTAGAGAGGCCCTCGATGTCTCCTTTGTTAGCCCTGATAATTCTCCTAGCTGTAATTGGTCTGTATTAGACAACATAGGAAGTGATCATCTCCCAGTACTTATTGAATTTAATAAGAGACAATCTGTGGCCTACAGTTATAAAAACGATGGAATTTTAGGCGTGCGAATTGGAAATTATTTAATACTATCGTTATCAAAGAAATTGAAAAGAAACCTCTTACAGGCAATGTAGAAACGAACTGGCTTATTTTTAAAAAGCTAATCTTTAAAACCGCAAGGAAAACTATTCCCAGAGGTAAAATGACGAAAAAAGGGCCCCTGTTGGAGGAGAGAAAAGCTCTTGATGCTGAATTGAATGCCACAGAAAATAATCAGATTCGTCAAAAATTAAGTAAAGTTAATGCTGAAATAAAAATAATGTATGCCCAAATTAAACGGAGTAAATGGAAGGATTTATGTTCCAGCCTTGACCCAGGATCCTCTAATGGTGAATTGTGGAGGCTGGTGAAGAGCAACCACAGATGGAAAAGTGTAACGCAATTAAGAGTAATGATGGGAAAATCGGCCAGAATGATATTGAAGCTGCTAACCTACTTGGTTCACATTATCAGAGTATCAGCAAGCTGGACTTCACCAGGGAAGACAGTCATATAAAACGTAAAGACAGTTCTATTGTACATGGTTGTCGTAGCAGAACGCTGGATAGTTCTACTATTTTTTCCAGGTCTTTTAGCATGCAAGAACTTACTACTGAGATCAATGAATCCAGCCTAAATAAATCTCCTGGTCCTGATGGTGTACACGGGCAAATGATTAGTAATTTAGGGCTACCTGGAAGAGTAAGATTTTTGAACATCATAAATGATTCCTGGAATTCAGGGAAGCTTGCTAGGGAATGGAGAAGAGCTACTGCTGTTCCTGTTAGAAAACCTTCTAAAGAAGCTAGCTCACCTGAAAGCTATAGGGCGATTACCTTGACCTGTATAGCTTGTAAGGTTATGGAAAAAATGATTTTAAAGCGGCTAAATGTTTACTAGAACTCTCATGACATTCTCGCAAGGGAACAATTTGGTTTTAGAGAAGGACATAGCACCACAGATCAGACATAGACCACAGATCATAGCACCACAGAAGGACATAGCACCACAGATCTATTTCTGTCAGAGGGTTAGAGACGCCCACAATAGGAAGCCCATAAATCACACTATGGCAGCCTTCCTTGATCTTTCTAAAGCCTTCGACCGGGTCTGGATACAACGGCTTATCGTCAAACTTTTTCAAACTTTTGGAATAGGTGGAAAAGCCTTGCCCTGGATTTACGACTTTTTAAGAAACCAACTCATAAAGGAGAGGTTTAATAACTCCCTGTCAAGAAGCTTCAAACTACATCAAGGGGTTCCTCAGGGTTCGGTTCTAAGTCCTAACTTTTTTATGCTTTTTCTGTCAGGCATCGAGAAGGTCATCTCCAAAAGGTGGGAAAAGGTTGAAACATGGCTCCATCATTTCACACCGGAGTCCAATCGACAGTCAGCCGAGTGGACTGCACGTAATGAACACTAAAAATGCTATAAATTCATTAATAATGATGTATCTCACATACTAATAGTGCAACAGCTGTCAAATTTATACACGTGTCTTTTGAAGGTTAGGGCTAACTAAAATTCATATGGATTTAATACTAGTAGCGCCATCTATGTGTCAGCCTACGAACTTTTCAGCCCACCGGTTATTTATTGTTGGACAGAGGGACAGAGGGAACTGCCCCTCTGTTAACTTTTTTTCTTCATTTGCACGTGACTATTGGACTGACAAAGTCTATATTATGAGAGAGAGTCAGGTTTCAATGTTCTGATAAATTTGAAAAGATTGATGAGATTTCCCGGAACTTGGGATGGCTTTTCCGAGAAACAGATTTTTTTTTCCTGTAAAAGCAAAAACATTTTTTAACAATATCAATTTAATTCCGCAATTACTGATCTTTAAACCTTAAAGAACTAATTGATTTAAAAGCATTGGATTCTCTTTTTTTAAATTAAACATTGTTAATGATTGACTTCATAGATTCAACATACAGTATTACCCCGTTTTAAAATGTTTTTTATATTGTATAGTTTTAAATATTCTTTTGTATTGTATCACGGTTTTAAACTTTCCTTAATATAGATTGCGAACGACAATATGTAAATAAAAATTACGAATAAAATTGCAATGGTCCTAATTTTTTCTAAATATTTTTTCTCTTCTTACTTTATATTTTAACTTATCCTTTATTTTCACTTAAAAATGATCCCAAATGATTCAAGGCCACTATCATCCCAACTCGACCTTTCTACTGCCTACTAGAGAGAAAGTATTGCCCATTTCGAAAACCAATGACCATTATAAAGTTGAGTATTAACGAAAATTCATTAATTTACGATTTATAGTTTATTTTTACCTATAATATATTTGATTCATTTTCAAAATTGATTGATTGATGATTTTGATTGATTCATGTGTAATTCATTTTTGATTCATTTCCATATTTTTAATTAAAAAAATGACCCCAAATTATTTTAGGCCTCTATCATCCCCCCTTGACCATTTCTAGGGGGCAGAATCGTCCATTTTGGAAACCAATGGCCATGATAATGATTAGTATTAATGGAAGTTAATTAACTTAAGATTAATAAATTATTTTTACCAATAATCAGTAACTAAAATTAATGCCATAAGAATTTTAAAATGTATAAATAATCCTTTAATTAAATCGATGGATATTTTTTGGGATAATTATAAATGAAGTAAATATATTTACTTGTATAAAATCATATTTTAAAATATGATAAAATTTGAAATATGATTTTCTTCTGTGTTTATATTTGATTCTTTTCTAATAAAGAGATTTTAATGTAAACACAAAAATTCAATGATTTTTTTTAAAACATTGTAATTTTATGTTAATTATAACTGTATTCAAAAGTATTTTTCGTGTTCTTTCCGAAGTATTGCTTCAAATAACTTATTTGAATATCATATATGATGGGCTTATAAAGTCTGATCAATAAATCTTTCACAGCTTTGATACCACACCTTTCTATACCTTTGACATATGCAAGTTATTTTTATACAGTAATACTATTTTTTGTTTAATATTTTCAACATTATCTCACAGTTTAATTTGTGCAACTTCTCTCTGCAATACATGTAGCATTTCTCTTATATTTAATTATATTTAATTATATTTAGTTATTATATTTAATTGCCAGGCAGAAAAACACCCTGTTTTCTTACTACTTTACATTTCGCCTATCTCATATTCGTATTATTGTTTTGTAGAAAACTAGATAACCGAGATTGAAGCTGCCTTGGCATATAACTCCTTTTTTTATTCAATTTCTTCTATTAGCTCACACTCTCCCTATATATATCTTGTTCAAATTTTCAATCATTCACAAAATACTTTTTATTCATGCACTCAAGTTCAAATAAATTTTTTTGAACTTGCAGTGAATGGCACTTGATGTTAATACAGTTTTTTCAAATATTCATTCAGTAATCAAATTAAATGAATTAATTTCAGTTTTTTTTAGATTTAAGTTGCATATATCTACCAATAGATGGCAATTAAAAAAATGAATGAAAATTATTTATAAAGGACTTTCTGCAATAAAATGAAAAAAAAGTAGGAATTGACTTAAATTTTTTTTTTTTTTATATTACTTGTTTGATTACTGGCACGACTGATGAAGGCCGTTTCGCTATTCTGTAAAAAGAGAAACATTTTTTTAGCAGTATCAATTTAATTTTGTAATTATTGTAATTATTAAGCTTTCACGAACTAACTGATTTAAAAGTATGGGATTTTTTTTTTAAGTAAACATGCTTAACGATTGATAGTAGATGCGAAATAGAGTATTATCACTGTTTAAAATGTTCTTTAATATTGCATTATAGTTTTAAATGCTCTTTTATATTGTATCACGCTTTTAAACGTTCTTTTATATAGATAACGAACGACAATATGTAAATAAAAATTACGAAAAAAATTTAAATCATCCTATTGGAAAGTATGAATCGTCAACGAATATTTTTTTCTAAATTTTTTTTCTCTTCTTTACTTCTATTTTAACCGATTCTTTATTTTTACTTAAAAATGATCTCCAATGACTTAAGGCCATTATCATCCTCCCTTGACTATTCCACTGCATCCTAGGGAGCGGTATCGCGCATTTTGGAAACCAATGACCATTATAAAGATGAGTATTAACGAAAATTAATTAATTTACGATTAATAATTTATTTTTACCTATAATAAGTATCTAAAAATAATTCCAAAAGAATTTTAAAATGTGTAAATAGTCGTTTAATTGAATGAATGAATATTATTTGAGTAAATATTATTGACTATTGTTAAAATATATATTTAATTTTATAAAATTTAAATATATTTGATTCATTTTCAAAATTGATTGATTCATGATTTTGATTCATTTATGTTTCGTGATTCGTTTGCAGTAAACCGAATTGAATATAAACACAAAACTTCAATAGTTTTTTAAATCATTATAATTTTTAAATTTTTAATTATAATTGTATTCAGAAGTATTGATCATGTCCTTTCAAACGTTCTGCTTTAAAATATATATTTAAATATCATATATGTTCTGTTTATACTACTGTGTCCAAAAAGTAAGACCAATTTTCAATTTAAAATTCCCGTGGCTTATGGAATTTCATTTTTTTTTTTTTTTAGGTTGCTGGAACTGTCCTTGATATTTGTGTGAAATTTGACGTCAAAATATTCAGTAGCGTTTGAGTTACGCTTGGCTTTGAGAGACACTAAAACTGATTCCAGTGATTTTTGAAATGTCTGAATTATTTGAGCAAAGAACTAGCTAAAGTATAGAATGTTGCAGAAGGCATTCGGTGAGTATTCCTATATCGAAAAGCAATGTTTAGAAGTGATATAAACAGTTCAAAGAAGGCAGAGAACACGTTGAAGACGAAGAGCCCTCTGGTAGACCATCAACCTCAACCGACGAAACTCACGTCCAAAAATTTAAAATTTGGGGCTTTCAAACCGTCGATTTATAATAAGAGATCTTGCTGATGATGTTGGAATTTCAAAAGGATCAGTTAATTCCATTTTGGGCCTCAAATGCTTAAAATCTCGATTGGTACCGAAAACACTGAATGCACCAGCTCAAACTGCATTGACTTTTTTGTCATAAATGAAACCCATATCGTTCCACAGCCATCGTATTCCCCCCGTGAGACTTCTGGCTATTTCCGAAACTCATAAGACCACCCCGAGAACACCATTTTGAGTCGATTGCAGAGATTCAATATGAATCGTCGCGCGCTTTGAAGGCCATCTCTGCCGATGACTTTTCAGCATGCAATGAAGATTGGTAAAAAACGTTGTCATAAGTGCATTGTGGGCGGAGAAAATTACTTTGAATATGATGAAATAAATTAGGAACAATAAATAAAGAATTTTTGAAAAATATAAAATTGTTCTTACTTTGTGGGCACAGTAGTAATAAAACATGTGTTAATGTTGATGAGTCAGAAAACAAACAGACAAATTCGGTAAGGCAAACAGACTACAGTATTTGAGCAATTTTATTTTATTTATAGACTTTACATTAAATGTTTTTTTTTTAAATGTTTTATGTAACTGAGTTTCATGTAATCAAAAATAATAAAATTTTTTCATATTGTATACGACTTGACTCGTAGACGAAATTGAGAAATTTTCTCTTCCAACTATGTACTTCAAACACCACAAAAATCTTTTATGGAGATGAAAAAAATTCATGTCTTCAAGAAATGAAAACAGAATGTCATCAAATTAAAAGAATGTTAGCATTTTATTGTGGAATAAAGTACGTATTACTTCATGTTCCCGACTGAATTGCTATTTTTGTTACTATAAATAAGGAAAAAAGGGAACCAAGATATCGCAGTCTGTGAGCATTTTGACAATATGAGGACTTTAATTCTTTTCTTGTGCGTGGCCGTGCTTACTGCCACTTTGGTTACAGCTCAACAAGGTATGCATGTTTAAAATATTTAATAATGCACTTCAATTTTGAATTCCTCTTATTTTATTTTGCATGCGTTTAATAAAAATAATTTCAGTATTTCACAAACCATCTTTAAATACTACTCTGCCCAAAAAGTAAGACTAATTATTATTTTTTTCAAAAACTCTTTATTAATTCTTCCAAATTTATTTCATTGATTTCACAGTAATGCCCTCCGGACACAATGCACTTATGCCAACTTTTTTTTCAATCCTCAATGCATGCTCAAAAGTCATCGGCCGGGATGGCCTTTAAAGCGCGCGGCGACTCACGTTGAATCTTTTCCATCGACTCAAAATGGTGTGAATACGGTGGTTGTGGAACGATATGGGTTTCATTTTTGGCGAAAAGGTCACGAAGAATGAATGCAGTATAAGCTGGCTCATTAAGTGTTTTCGGTACCAATGAAGATTTGACGCGTTTGAGGAACACAATGAAATTGACAAATCCTTTTGAAATTCCAACATCATCAGCAAGTTTTCCAATTGTAAATCGATGGTTTATAAGCATAAAATTTAAATTTTTTGGACGAGAGCTTTGTCGGTTGAGGTTGAGGGTCGACCAGAGGACTCTTCGTCTTCAACGCGTTCCTGCCTTCTTTGAACTGTTTACACCACTTCTAAACATTTCTTTCCAATATAGGAATGCTCACCGAATGCTTTCTGCGACATTCTATACGTTTCCGCAAACAAAATTTAATGCAAGTTATTTGCTCAATTAATCCAAACATTTCAAAAATCTCTGGAATCTGTTTTAGCGTCTCACAAAGCCAAGTGTGACTCAAACACTAATGGATATTTTGACGTCAAGTTTCACACAGATATCAAGGACAGTTCCAGTAACCTAAGGAAGAAAACAAAATTGAAATTCCGTAATCCCCGGGAATTTTAAATTGTAAATTGGTCTTACTTTTTGGACACAGTAGTATTTTACACACAGTATTTAGAACAAATGAATTTCAATTGTTTAATGAATAATAAGAAATAATTTTTTTTTTAAATTTATGAAATCAAATATTTAATGCAGACCAATATTTTAACGTAAAAAGTAATCTTATAACAACTATTTCAATTATTTCAATGTAATTTATGAATTAAAAATTAATATTTACTTGGTTTAAGAAATGAGAGTGATTCTTAAGGAAAAACAAATATAGCATTTGCAATTCAGATATATTAGGTTGGTGCATAATTCTCAGGTGTTTCTTATAAGAATAAAAAAAAACAAATAATTCAGTCAGATGTAAAACAGAAAATTTTCTTGTCCATACCGAATTACAGCTTTATCATCGAAATGTTTTAATTTGATTTTATTTGAGGAGGATTTTTTATAAAATTTGAAAAACTTTTGTATAATTTTTGTGTGTGTTTAAAACAAATTAGTTTAAAATTGCCATTTAGCTGACATTTTTTGAAGAATAATTGGATAACTAATTGTAATTTTAGATCAAAATTGCCCAGCAAATAAAGTTTTTGGAAAATCTGGTGACTGTCCACAATCATGTTATACCGTTAAAAACCCAGGACCAAGGAAATGCACCAGAAGATTGAGATATGGATGTAAATGTGACCAAGGATTCGTCTTGTTGAAAGACAAGGATTTTTCTTCTGACTGCGTTAAACCAGAGGACTGCCCATAAATGTATGTAGTTGAAATTTTTTTACATGGTCATGGTTACACTGACATCACTAATAAACATTTGCATTAACATGCAGCTTTAATTTGAAAAGTACAGATTTTAATAGATGTTATAATAAACACATGGAAAGGAGGAGTTTGAGAAAAATATTTGTGCAAAAATCACCGAAAGGTGTAAATATGACCCTTAATAATCTTATAATAGCATATCATTGAATCAAACTGATAAAGGTTAAACATTATATTTTATTAAGAAATTGGGAGTCCTCCCTTTTTCGTTGACCAATCTGCTAATCGTGCCAAAAAAAAAAATTTATTGCCCATGGCAAGTTTACAGGAAGAGACATCATTAAAACAACCAACAATTTTTATAATGCTATAAACAGATATCATTAAGAAATACTTAACTTACAGGCTTAAGTTAATCCATTAACTTAAGTCTGCCAGTCCAATAAGCTTCCATACAGAAACAGAAAGCAGTGCAGAACAGGATGCGCTGTGATGCATTTCTTCCTGGTTATCACACAGATGACAGAGAGGGTCAGTTTAATTCTGTGAAGACAATTGTGACCATAGAAAAACTGCAGCAATGCCATCGATAATAATGGGACAAACCATCTGCTTTCCACTGCAGAACTCTAAGAAACTCACACTGAGAGCCAGACTGAAGGACGTGTTTGTAGATCATTTTGCGGAAAAGACATTGCCCGGAGTACACTAGGTGGCGATAAATCTACGTTGCACCCCATGCCAAAAAAATTATATTCTTTTTTTTAAGGACGCAAGACTTTAGATGTCTTTAGTGGTGGGGTGTTGAACATACCTTAAAGTATAATTTATCACGACATGTGGTGAATATTACTTTGGACATGTTATGCTAAACTGTAAATTCTTCGTATTGGATGGAATTGTGATTTATAAGAGTGGAAAGCATCATAATCTTCAATAGAAGGAATTAATTCAGTTCAGTTTTGTCACTGCAATTCATTCTTAATTTGTATATTCATTATAATTTTAAAGAATTATAAAATGATATATCGTCGTAATACATTTTTGGAATTATTTTAAAAAAAATATCTTCTATATCATCTTTTAATTAGTCGCCCAAACGAATTTCGACTCAGTTAAGTTGTTAAATTAAGCTTCACGTGGCTTTAAATTGTATCAGTTTTTATTTACCCATAATTGAACTTTGTATGCTGATATCATCCGGAATTTAGATCAATAAATTAAAAAAATAAATAAACACAAAGTGCCTTTTTGATTGTATATTGTTTATCTAAGAGAATTTATCAAATTCTTGAGCCGCTTGTTTCATTTTTCTAAGCAATAGGAATTAAGAAAGTAGCATTTTCGTATATTGAACATTTCATTGTGTATATTAAACAATGAACTATCAATATTGATGGAATGTATTACAAAATCTTACGCAAAAGAAATTAGACAAATCTTTTTCTTGATATTCGATACATTGCTAATGAAACTTACATGCTGTAAATTGCAATTTCATATGTTAAATACATATTTAGTTTACTGAGTTATTAAAAAAATTGTAATAGCTTTCGAAATTAATGTTGTAAATTTTGTGTATTAAGTCAACTTAATATAAGAATTATCTTAAGCCAAGTATTCGAATGTTTTGTTTCAGTGTTAATTTTAGACCAAACATTACCCTTTATCATAGAATATTTTTAAAAATATGCTTAAATATTTTTTATAAATAAGGAAGCAATAAATTAAATTTTAGTAGCCAATATTTTAAAAAGAATATATCATATATTTGCCTCGTGTCAAAATTATTTGCTCTGCTATTTCCGGAATATTTATATTTTGCTTAAAGTAAGTAAATTTCCTGAAATATATCCTTCTATAAGGTACTCCTATAGAAGGATATGCATATCCTGGCATATTTATATATATCTGCATATTTCGTGTTGTATTGAACTGTAAATTAAACTGTAGTTGTTGAACTGTCGTCCTAACACTCACAGAAAGCATTATTTTCGTCGGTTATTTGAGGCATATATTACTTAAATTCAAGGTATTTTAATGTACAAAAAATTAAAGTATTTCAAAATGTCTATACCGAAATGACATGATAATAACTTTACTATGTATAGAATTTACTATAATACAATTTTATATTCTAAATTGCTCTTTGATAATATCACCAACATGTTTATTGTAGGAAAATTGCCGATTTGTACTTAATTTGTAATTTAGCATTTCGAAACTGAATTAATGTATGGAGAATCTTTAAAAAGAGAGGAATAGGAAGAATATATATTGCATCAATTATGTATCACTTTAGAAATTATTAATGTTTAGTTATGTATCATTGTATACTAATAATTGTTTTAGAAATTTTTATTATTAATTAATGATTTTATTCACTTATTTTCCTTTCTTTTTTTACAGAATGAAAACATTGCAGTATTCTACTAAAAACAGAAAATATATTGTTTTTTTTTTTTAATGTTTTACTCTAGTCAATCAAAGTGATCTTTAATCTGAATGCCAAAGTTTTCAAAATAAAAGTTATGAACATCAGTTTCTATCTAAATCTGTGTTGTGATAATAATCCTTATGAATACGAATAGCTAAATTTTGTATTATTATATAATAAATTTAGAAATTCTACAAACATTCATGGCACCGCTGGGATTCTAACCCGAAACCTGTGGCCCCCAGTGCTAGAGCGCTAGTCATTCGACCATCAGGTCATCTTAAGAATTTTAAATTGTATAAATAATTATTTTATTAAATGGGTGAATACTTTTTAAAAATATTATTGACTGTAGTTAAAAAATATATTTCATTTTATAAAATCATATTTTGATTCATTTCCAGCAAAGAAAATTGAATATAAACACAAAAATTGAATTATTTTTTGAAACATTGTAATTTTATGTGAAGTATAACTGTATTCAAAAGTATTTTTGACGTTCTTTCAAAATTCCCTCTTTAAAAAATATAAATGAATATCATATATTCTGGGTTTTTAAACCCTGAACAATAAATCTTTCACACCTTCCTTTGGTACCATAGGTTTCAAGTTCGAATCCTGGATATTGCATAAGTGTTTGTTAGTGGTTATGAATCCACGTTAAACTGCAGGTGCCGGTCTAACTAACCTGAGGAGTGCACAAACTGACCATTGAGCGACAAACTAAAGCAAGCAATGCAGAATATATTATCTGCACTTTTGACCTATTAAAATTATTTTTATAAAGTAATGCTTTAATTTGGATAACACTGCCACATAATTTATTTAATGTAATTTCTCTCTGCAATATTTCTCTTTTAGTTATTATATTTAATTACCAGGCTAAAAAAGATTTTTTTTCTTATTACTTTACGTCTCACCCAACATATCTCATATTCTTATTAATATTTTGTGCAAATCTAGTTTAGTAAACCCGAGAACTAAACTGCCTTGACATTTAACCGTTTTCTTTTACTTGGTTATTCGCACGACTGACGCAGGAGAGAGTATTGGGTTTCAGTTTTCTGAAACTTTTAAAAGATTTCCCGGAACCTTGGAATGTTTTTCTCCTTTTCTAAGAAATAGATTTTTTTCTTTAAAATAAAAAAACAAAATATTTTTAGCATGATCAATTTAATTTCGCAATTACTGACCCTTAAGTTTCAAAGAATTAATTAATTTAAAAGCATGAGATTTTTTTTTAAGAGTAAAAATGATTAAGGATTGATTTCGTAGATTCAAAATAGAGTATTATCACGGTTTCATATGTTCTCTTATATTGTATATAATATGATGTACAGGATCAAAAATTTTAATAATTTTACAAAAATTAAATATTTTAACAAACTATTTTAAAATTTTAAATTCAAATTTATTATTTTATTTATATACACAGTGATTATAATTAAAGTCCCACTTCAAACTGCTTTAAAAAAAGAAACACTCGTTACAATGAGTTCAAATTTGAACAGAAGATACTTTAAGAAGGGAGTAACGGTACGGCATCAAAAAACGTTTCCAAAGTATATTAATAGCTGGCGCTGTCAGCGGCATAAGAAAGTGAATTCGTCTGCCTGTGATATTTTGAATCGAATTGACAACGTATTGGGCATGAGTTGAACATGAAACCAACTGTAGGGTTCAATGAGCTTGATGGTTTCGGTTTTTTGACTTCCAAGTCATTCAACAGTTGTGACACTGTGGGTGGAAAGCCCATCCACCACGGCAAGTTCATACCAAATTGGATGGGAAAAATCGGTGGAACTTTATTTGATGCCGTACCGTTTTCCATTTCTTCAAGTATCTTCAGTTCAAATTTGAACACATTGTGAAGAGTGGTTTTTTTTTACAGCATTTTGTAAGCAGGACTTTAATTATAATCACCCTGAATATTGCTTTTGCCCTCACTTTCAAATATTCATTAGATTTAATTTATAATTAGAAATGAAACATTAATTAAAATAATTTTTTGAAAAACGAGTACATTTCAAATTCTATTCTGCCTGACAGAATTTTAATCCGAAGAATTTTTTATGTTATTATTACCGAATATGAAATATATTAAAAACATGTATAAAAGTTAAATTACTCCTATTAACTTGCTCTCGGTCTTTAACAATTTGAATTATCATATTTTTTGGCACAACAGCCTCATGGTAAGCCAAGATCTGCTGGTAGATTTCGAGACAGAAGTCGTTTTCTTTTTACGGAGTAGAGTTGTCAGCCCTACACCCAACCGTCATATTAGACCAGGACCTAGGGTTTAAAAGGGATTCCGGACACCTACAAGCAACCATAGCCCCGTCGGGACTTGAGCCCGAAGCTCAAGTCACCGATCGCCAAAGCGCTAGTCACTCTGTCATCAGATCTCCATTCCTAACATTAATGTGGCCTCGGTACCACAGGTTTCGGGTTCGAGTCTTGGCGGTGCCCATGGATGTTTGTAGCAGTTCGGAATCCACTTTAAACCGTAAGTCCCGGTCTAATAGGATCCTAGAACATTGTGGGGGTAGTGTTACTAGCGTCCGCAGCCTATCTTCAAGCTACACGGGCCCCCTGGGTAGTGCTAAATGAGTAACTGCGGTGCAGCCCTTGCTTGGGGCATAAGGATTAAATGTCTCTGTATTACCAGCTGCATTAGAACAACATAAATATAGCAAAAAGATAAAAGCTAGCACAGTAAAGGCATTTAATGCTAGGTTTCGAAAATATAAAAAAGAGAAATTTATAAACAAAATATATATTGATGCAATGAAAAGGGACAAACCATATTGGTGAATATTTTCATAAAACTAATTACGATTAATAAAAAGTATATCAGCGAAAAAGCGTCCAGCAATTAATTGTACGTTTCAACAATTTAAATCTACGAATTAATAAAGAAAAATAATTAAAACCCATTTATTTAACTTAAGATATGTAATTATCTTTTACCAATAATTAAAAAATAGTATGTAAACAAGTCAATTAAATATATATGTAACAAATTTTGTTTTTACCAGGGTTACCTTTGTTTCTGCAATACTTTACTTTTGACTTCACATCCTCAACACATTTAAATAATTAAAATGGTTGCTTTTTTTCGCACTATGGTTAGAAATTAGAGAGCGAGAGATAGCTCTTTAGGCTGCAATCAAATTCATTTAATAAATCAAAAGATAAATAATATATATAATTATTGTAACCCTGCTTTCTCCTAAGCAATGGCAGGGGGCTCCTCTGTGACGTTCAGGAGAAATCGTTAGTTTGCCTACAGACTCTCATTCGTAGAAGTATATGTCGCGTTCCTTCCCGTAGCTGAGTATCGGGTTTTCGTCTTAGAAGTAGAGTCTTTCCACGAATATATACACCCCTTACAGGGTTCAGGAGAATGGGTCAGTTGGCCTCGAGACTCTAGCGCATCAGCAGCGCCGGTTGCACAGTACTCCTTCTCGAGGAAGTACAGCGCAATCACGAGCTTCAGCTGAGAAACGTTTATTTTGTAATTTCGCATCCCGAGAGGAAATATAGTCAACACAACACTGTGTAACAGTTGGCTTATATGTCTTTAAATTTGTTAAATATGGCATGTCTCTAAGTCAAGGCAAGCTATGGCAAGTCTCAAACCAATCACACCCAGTTACAATCCAGCCACACAACAGACAGCACTACAATATAAAATTCTCACAAAATACTTTGAATATTAATTAAAAAAAGATACGCATATAGCGGTTTATTCATTGTTTATATTTTGGAATACAATTTGCTCTTTTAAATTTAATTATTTAATGATGAAATAATTGTTCATTTAATAGGTCATTGTTATAATTATGTATTTTTATTTTTATTTTATTTATAGTATAATATATATTTTATAGTTCATGTAATAAATTATTTCTTATCTTTTATTTAATTACAAGAAAACGTAACTTCATAAATTGCATTTGGAGATAATTGAATTTTAAACACCTGCATTCACACATCTGAATGCGTCATAATAAATGACATCTGCAGCGACCTTATCTGCTCGACTTCTTAAGAATAGATAAACTGAGTCTGATTCAAACTTGACCATGAGTTTTCCTCGCGCGTGCCGTCGAGTGAAGGACAAATACTTATCACATTTTTGTTTTATGAGAAATACAATATGTCGTGATTTAAATAAATAATTTAAGATTTTTTTTATCAAAGAAAAATGTATTACAGAATTGCACCTGACTTTAAATGGTTGCATGTACTTCTATAATTTTTGCAACAAATCCTCCCCCAAAAAAAAAAAAAACTACATATTTGTTCATAAATATATATTATTACTATTATTATTTAAATTATAAAATTAGATAAAAAATGTAATTATATAATTTAAATTATAAACTAATTTATGTAATTTAATAATAATAGTTTAATAAAAATAGTAAAATTATAAATTCTCTTATTATTATTAAGCAAGCATCAGCAGAATAAATTATTATACAGTTAAATAGCAATTGATATTGGCCAAACAAACCTCACCGAAATGCAGTAATTCTTTTCAGGCTTATAACAGGACATGTCTGGGTGAACACTTATATCGTATGGGTGTATATGATCATCCCTACTGTCGTCTTTGTGGCTTGAAAGAGCCTATGAGTATAAAACATCTGCAATATAACGAGACACTCCATGGAATTGACTCCGATATTGCAAGATACTGGTGTGCCAGAGAACTCTTGGGGAGATGACTTCGATCTTTACTTCTTCTACTGTGTTTAAGGGGTTTTTTTTGTTCATTCTTTGTTGTATCTCGTTTATATGCATGTACTTCCTCGCCATTGGAAATAATAATAAAAAAAAACGCTTATATAGTGAGTTAATAGTTTCTTTAAATGTGTTACTACTTTACAATATTATTTTATAATATGTTTTATAAGTAACAGCTAATATTTATGTTTATCTTTATGATTTAAGGACCGGAAAAATATTTTATTAAATTATGAAATTATTTTTTAGTCTATACAAATGATTTACTTAAATATTTAAAACTATTTAAATAGGTAAATTAAATTCATCGAATTTTTCATTTGATATTATTTAGCCATGGAAATTAGTTTAAAAAATATTATTTCTTTCTACATGATCGTCAAAAATTTGCCTGTTGGTACTATAGCTATTTTTCACAAAATTATTATGTAATTTCACTATCAATTAAACAATGTTTTGTTGAAAATTCACTCACATGCTTTTCTGTTTTATTATTTTTTTCGAAATAATATATTAATTATCACGTATGAATTTTATAATTTTAATTTAGTTTATAGTGAGGTAAAAGTTTAGTAGCTTTTTGGATCTTTTACAACTATAGATATATTAAATACTGTAGTCGAATATCGGTTTGTTTGCGCAGCTCGATTTGGGTGTGGTCAACTGAGTCTCACGTTCAGCACCACATAATTTTTATTTTTACAAGTGCACGAACACGACGCACTACAACAATTAATGTTGTTGTTGTTGCTTATCCCCTTGATTTAGAATCCTAAACCAAGTCCAGTAGATCATGCTGCATCAATAGATCGTAAACTGTCCTCCCCTCATTCAACAGTTGCCTCACAGAGGCACCAATACAATCTATGAGATGAGAGGGAGACGCGAAGGTCGAACAATGGCAAAGGGCATATGTCTTCTCGTCTCCATTGAAGGTCAAACTCTTAATGTGGCTAGTCCTTAGTCTAGCTAAAGCCGTTTGAGCAGGTCTAGGACAGGAGCACTGCATGGACATACCAAGATATTTAGCGGCGTACCATGCATGAATGGGTGACGACCTCCAAGAGGTATTCACTCTGGCTAAAGTCATGGAATGAACCTCTGAAGCTAACAGATTGGAAGAAGAAGCTTTGGGAAGTTCGCAACCTTCCCTAGCGACCGTAGATGCCCACATGGGAGGGAATCCATTGCAAGCACACCGATCCGATCTGGTCCAAAACAGCTAGTTTAGAAACTATATCCTGCCCCAATTTGTCCAAGATGCTTGGCCAATCTTTCAAATACTGTACAACAGGTACTGTTCACACAATTAATGTACAACAAGTAACACCTTTAAAGACTTATAGTTAAGTGGAAGGATTCCAATTCTAAGTGGTAGATAAAATTACTCAGGTACACTCTAGATAGCGAAATATACTTCCTCTCTGGATGAGAGTCTGTAGGCTAATTTATGCACAGAATGGTGCTAAATATATCTTTTCTCGGAGTGAGAGACTTCAAACTAAACGTCTCTAAAGTAGCAGATAATTATACAGTTGTGGAAGGATTCAACTTCTAGCTCCTGATTAGAGCTAGTAACTCAGCGCCAGTTGCGCCGTACGTCCTCTAAAGAGAGAGTACCTACTCGTCCTCTAAAGCGAGAGTACTTTGGAAGCCTACTGATGAGTTCTTCTGAACGCAGCAAGAGGCGCTCTTGCAGAGCGTAGGATGAAATATGGTTGAGTAGGTGGAACCACGGTTACAATACAAAAAAAAACATAAAAGTAATTATCAATGCTTTTTTTTAACATTTATTTTGAAAAAAACACTAACACCCATTAAGTACTAGTATCAAAAAGACATTTGTTCGAAGTTCAGTGAGGCAGACTAGAGTTTCATGAAAATATTTGCAAACATTATTTTATATATTTATTCAGATAGATTTTCATTTATATTTTATATATGTGTTCATACAGATTACAAATAGTTTAATATTTTTTTTTTCACTGCATAGTATTTATTGATGTCAGCATGAAGCAGGAATTTATTCACCCTGTAAAAGAAAAAAAACCATGTTGTTAAATTCAGTGTCTTATGATAAATTCTTAAAGTCACAGGTGATATTTTATATGCATGATGCATTCGTTTAAAGATAATGCGATACAAATAGTTAAATCATTATATTTCATGAATTTTTGATACATAATGACTAGTATTTAACTTTTAGAACCATTGCATATTTTACTGATTCATTAGAAAATATTTTCATTACAAATATTTAATTTTATATCACAGATAAGTAATTTAAGCAATAAAATATAATTAGACATTCTGAAATGTGTAGTAAAATTATCAAAGCCTTTTGTTTTAAGGTATACGTGTATGCTTGGGAATTCCATATCGAAGGAGATTGAGAATTTTTTTTTAAGCAATCATTGTATTCAATACTTAATTTGCGATATACCTTATCAGGAAACTACTGCATTCATATCAACAGTTGTGAATAAAGTAATGTGTGTTAACATTGAGGGAAATAAATCTTGTTATATATTTATATAAAAATCTAGAAATAACCTAAATACATGACTTGCTATTTTGTATTTCATCTTAACACTATTTAGTTATATAACTATATATGTTGTAACATATCAAACTATCTATCTTTTAGGCTGGAATTCTATATCAGAATATTGAAATAAAAATATATTTTATTTTGTTAAATAAAAAATTCCCCAAAAAAATTATTTTTATTGAAACTACAGAATAAAACTGTATAATATCTTCATAAATAATTACTATATACAACACATTATAGAATATTATAAAATGATAAATGTATGTGAATCATATTCGGTATTTAAAATATTCCATATTTTCTTTATTTAGAACTAATCAAAATTCTTCTAATAACAAACGAATTTTTAAATGCACTTGCTGTTTCCCATTAGGACTGATTGTGAAATGAACGTAGGATCATAGATGACAACGCTGAAGAAAACATCAGCACCATATATTTAAACAAAGCAGCACAGCACAAACATATTAAACACTTTTTCTTTCTCCATTTTTCTTGAGCACAACCGTTTCAGCCATTTTCTTTGCACGTATATCTGTTGCCACTCTTGAACAGACAAACTTACCTCTCATTACTTTTACAATTTGATCGTAACGCGACAACACTATTGATTTTTTTTAATATTTTATTTCCACAACTTAAATTAAGAGTAAAAGATACTTAAAAATTAAAAATAGAAACTTTTATATTTCGATTATAAAAGAACTCTCATAATTAGCTGAATGTCTGTTTTTTATAAATTCATAAAAAATATGGTCATAGAATTTCAAATCAAATATTTTAACCATGAAAACAACTTTTTTGTTTGATTAAAATTGTTTTGAATTTTTTAAATTCATTTTTAAATAATATATTAGTATAAAATGATTAATTTATTCAAAAATATGTATTATTAATATCCTTAATGTATAACAGTTACAATAATTTCTTTTGTAGTTATAGTGAATAAGATAAAATTCAAATTATCAATACTAATAACTGTTGAATAGTAAACACAAAATGTATATTTTGACAAAAGTATATTGTGTTTTTAATGCAAAATGTATATTTTGACAAATGTGGGCTTTTAATGCAAAATGTATATTGATGTATCTTGTGTTTTTAATGCAAAATGTATATTATGTTTTCAATGCAAAATGTATATTATGTTTTCAATGCAAAATGTATATTATGACACTAAAAACTTAATAATTATTTATGAAGATTTTCCATAGTATACATAATTTCCAATAACTTACATTTATTGACAGTCCTCTGGTTTGACGCAATCCGATGAGAAGTCTCGGTCTTTGGACAAGACGAAACCCTCTTTGCACTTGCATCCGTAGTTCAATTTGAGTGTGCATGCCAGCGGTGCTTTGCCTTGGAGGCTGAGACAGGACTCTGGGCAGTCGCCGAAGGATCCGAATTCTTTGTTTGCCGGGCAATCGGGCTCTGAAACGATGACAAGACAATGTATAAAAATATGCTAATATATACTGCACAAGTTATTAATTATTGTTTAATGGCTCAACAGCCTCATGGTGGGCCAGAAACTTGCCTGCCAACTGGCAGAATATGAAACGTGAGATGTCTTCTTTTTTACGGAGTAAGGTTGTTTGTCCAATAGTCTTATTTGACTGGTACGGATAATACCAATAGTCTTATTTGAACTACGGTTTAAAGTGGAATTCAAACAGCTATAAACTTATTTGGCAAGGCCGGAACTGAAATCCGAAATCAATGGTACAATAAGCCAGAGAGGATACTTTTATATATATATATATATAGGAAAAATGCTGTAAATTAATTACAACATTAAAAGTATTTCGAACTAATGGAAAGTAAAATAATGAAATGTGCAGATACACCTCTAGACATTGATGTCAAATTGGGATAAATCCTAACAAGCCAGGGTCGTAAGGAAGGATAATTTCATATATATATACTAAGAATAATGTGAATGAATGGAAAGTATTGCGAACTAATGGAAAGTTTGAAATACAGATGCTCCTCTAGACACATGTACAAGACTGGGATAAATCCCAGCAAATCACAGGCGTGATTATGGATATTTTCTAATATATAGGAATAATAGTGTGAATGAATGAAAAGTGTTGTGAACTAATAGAAAGTTGTAAATGCAGATGCACCTCTAGACACAGTTACAAAATTGGGTTGAATCCCAAAAAACAAGAGGCGTAAGGACGGCGTTTTAAAATATTTTTCCAAAATTTCAATGTATTAAAAATCATTTCACAAAACATTTCCTAATAACTAAATATGTGGGTTTTTCTTTATAAACTTGAGATCATATATTCCTTGCTTTTAATATTTTAACCAAATCTGAAATATTTTGAAAAAGAACTACCTATCCTAATTTAAGTAAAACTGACATAAATTGTAGAAAACCACATGTGGTCATCAAGGCACCGTCTGTGCATCTCTATTATAAAATATGACATATTGAGCATCAGCTAACAAGCAAATATTGATTCATTATTAATAATAAAAAAATTAATCTCTAAGATTAAATAATAAATAATAATAAAATCATATATATATACAATTCTTTTATCGCTGCTATTTCAATACTAAAAATGGACATAGAATATTTAATAAAGATTTTGAAATTTATATCATTTCAATTTCAAGAATTGAGAAAAAAAATAGTTTTTAATTAGCACAGATAAATAAATAAATTCACACACTGATATGCTTACCAAATGAATACATATATATGTATATATGTATGTATGTACATATATGTGTGTTATAAATTGGAAAAATAGACACAAAATATGTGGAAAGATTTATATTAAAAACATTAACTTTTTTTATAAATTACAGAAAACATGTATTAAGTTGTTTAAACAAATTGCAACTTATTTTGTTGAATTAATTTTTAAATGATTCATTAAAAGTTGCAACGTTCATTTTTTAATTAAATGACTTCGAATTCTACATACCTTCTGCTGCCACAAATGCAGCACTAACCAAGGCTACACATAGGAAGATAATTAAAGTCTTCATAACGTCAGGCCGATTCTAGTGAACTGTGAGATACGGGTTTCCACTTTCTATATTTATAGACACTGAAAAAGAATTCAATGGTCATTAACATCCATCAATCCTTACTTTATTTTACAATAAAAGTTCACTGCTGTTTTCATTTATTGCACACATAATAGTATTTCTCACATAACATTTGAAGTAGGTTATAAAATCAAATGAATGTTATATTCCTGAAATACATCTTTAAATAAATATAGTCATATTAGAGGGCAAAAGGACACTTTGTTTTAATATAGTACCTAACTTAGGTGAAATCTTATATAAGAAAACGTTTAAATGCAAGAATAAAAAACACTATGTGTATTTTATCAAACATATGTATGTTTGAGGTATAATTATATAAATATGATTTCTTATTTTTGAAGGACTTTGTTACTTTGACATATTCAGTTACTACTTTGACATTTGATTCCCAGCCATTGCGTGGTACCTGGAAGTGAAAAGGCCGATCTCTTTGTCAGAAATAGTTGTAAGTTATCACAGCAACAATTTCCTTCATCGATTTCCTTCTGAGGTAAAGAAGAAAATAATTAAAACAGCCTTACACAGACCTTAGACAGACCCTTAAAACAAATTCCTTTCAATTGATAAAACGTGGAATATACTTGTTTCATCACCCATCCCAATGGTGCCCCCGTGCAGATTTTACAGCAAATTTCCGACTCTCGACAGGACATGATTTTCTTAATAAACACTTGTATCGCACTAGTGTAGCTACTAATGATGTCTGTCCTCTGTGCTCATCAGGTGAAGCCATGGTTTTTTTTACATTTGACAAGATGCACTGCATTTGATTTTATAACTTTTAATTCTGTCAACTTTACCAAGTCTTAAGTTTATTGGGCTGCTAGAGTTCTTATGGCGGATATCGCTACAGTTTCATGTAGGAAAAAAAAAACTTTGACATATTCTTTATTAGTTTGGAATATTCTGTTTATGTACAAACTTAAAGACACATTTCATGATACTAAAAATATTTCATGTTACTTTAAACATTTGTTATAACTACGTTAAAAATGTTGTTATAATTAAGAAATAATAATAAAAATTAACATTTTAATCGGTGATCAAAAATATACATGATCATTGGCATTTTTTGTTTATTTTCCCAAATCATTAAAAGTCAAAAAGTCATTAAAACACCAAATCATTTTTTAATGCAAATATTGTGGTTGTAATTCTAATTCTCTGACAGTGTGCTCGATCATCAGCAGTCTTGTCAAAATGCATTTAATGTTCACGTTTTAATGCCTTTTACTGCTGATTATTGTTCAGTTATCGAATTCATACTAGTAGAACTTGACTAGATAAAAGAAAGCAATTAACAGTAAATGGAATTTCTTTGCTCAGAATACAATATATTACAAAAAAATAATAATTTGATTTATCTTAATAATTTTGAGATAATTTCATATGACATAGTTGACACATGATCACATATAAAATTCTCAATAAAGTTTTCCATGCTTACAAAGTTAATGAATTCACAATAAAATTTTAATTAATGATTACATATTGACGTCCAAAAGTATAGAAACTAATTTAAGCTTCTTACATCCAAACAGGGCGCTCGGTACCACAGGTATCGAGTTCGAGTTCCGGCGGTGCCATGGATGTTTGTAGTGGTTCGGAATCCACTTTAAACCGTAGGTCTCGGTCCTAATAGGATCGTAGAGCATTGCGGGGACATTGTTACTCCACGTCCGTGGCTTATCTTCGAGTTACACTCGCCCCCTGGATAATGCAAAGTGAGTACGTCTGTGCAGCGCTGGCCTTAAGGCATTCAAGTTCTAATGCAGTTTGTTCTAATGCAGCTGTCTAAGTGTTTGCCAGCTGCATTAGAAGAAAAAAAACATCCAAACAAGACTACGGTCGTTTAGGTATACTAGATTCAAGAACCATTTTTTCCATTCGTAATTATCCATTTATTCTTTAGAGGAATTTGTCGAGAAGACTCATTCGTGGCTCTGTGGCAGGTAAGCATTAGGTCGGGGGATCAATCCACTGGGGCTTTGTTGTAAACACTGTTTGAAAATGCGAGGAGATTCGATAGACTTTGTGATGTTCAGCATCTTGCCTCGTTAGTCGGATTACCTGATGGGAGTTTTCCTGGTTTTCTTCCCTACAATGCGTGCATGCGGTTAGTGCCTCCTAAAACTATTCCCGGAAGGCACTGCCCACCATCTGCAGCGGCAAGGAGCCAAGTCAAACGCTCCATCACAACAGAAGCTGCCCTCCCCCTTCCATCCTTACATGAAGCATACGAAGGCAACAATAATATTTGTCAAGAATATGGTTTTCTTCAATGACATCATTAAAGGAAAAGAATTGATGCGGCCTTCCAAGTTATAAAATCTAGCCCACCTGGACGGATAATCAAACTGGTACTGGTATTATTTTAATAATTATTATGGCATTGAATTGTTCAATTTATAAGACAGTTAAAGGATTTTAAAAATTACAATTTTTTTTAAGTGGAAAATATTATAAAATAGCTCATATACAAAATTGAAAATTAAATAGTTAAAACATGCATACCTTCAGATACTACGAATAAGGCGCTCAACACGGCCAAGCACAATAAAAACAAATTAAGCAAGTCTTTATATTGTCAAATAACTGATGCTTACAGACTGTGAGATGTCTGTGATGACTGTCTTCGTATTTATGACCACAAAAGTGGACAGCAATCAAACATATCAAAAAATATTTGCTTACTTCATTATAAAATACTAGTATTTATTTTATTATGACGGCATTCCTTTTTTTCATTACTCGAAAACATAAAAAATTAGAAAAAATTTTAAAAAATATCATTGCACCTGATGTTGATGATGATGTATATAATATGAAGAAAAGATTTCTTTAGTTTCGTCTGTAAGTAATATGATATTTAATAAGATAACAGTATTACAACTCATTTAAGAAAAATAAAGGAATATAAAAGATATAGACGAAAGTCAAATACGTAAATAAGATAGTTACGTCAGTCAGATACGTAAATAAAATATTTACGTAAGTCGTTTCAAATCGCGAGTAAGAAAAAATTTAAAACTAGCATATACTCAAACATTGGAGTGTGTTTGTTTTACTTAGCGTCTACTAATATCTTAAAATTTATTTTATTTTGGGTCATTTTAAATTTTTTTTCATTTTTTTTACCAAACTTATCTTTGCTTATTTTTAAATGTTTCTTAAAATCGTTGTATAATTTAAAGCATTTTGTTGTAACTTCCATTGTACCTCAATCATTAATTTTAATGATACAATGGTATATATTTTTCCTTTATAAGTTATTTAAATTTTTTATTAATATCAACCCTTCAAATATCGTTAAGACTTGTTTAAAAAATCCAATATTTAATTTTGAAATTATTTAATTTAAATTTATTACGATATTTAAAACAAATAAGTATTCTAAAATTGTAATATATTTCTTAATTGTTTTTTATTGTGTTAGTGTT
This sequence comes from Caerostris darwini, assembly GCA_021605075.1. NCBI lineage: Eukaryota > Metazoa > Arthropoda > Arachnida > Araneae > Araneidae > Caerostris > Caerostris darwini. The sequence continues at coordinate 22,435 of BPLQ01006483.1, read as the reverse complement.
CAATTTCTTATAGTTATATGAATATTAAAAACTGAGGTTCAAATTATATTACCTTTATTTAAACAAATAAAAAAATGCTCCTTTCATTTTGGTTTCAAAAAGTAATTCTATTATCGGATAACAGGAAAATAGCAGGATAGCCAACAGGATAATATAAAGTCTCGGCCTATAATAGACCAATAATGGCGTCAAGAAGAGGGTCCCTTTCAGGTTCATGGGAACACTTTTCTATATAAGAACTCTCAAGAACTATCAAGCACTATATCTATATAAAGAACTCTATTTATAAAAAATGAACATTAAGGATATGAATTAAATACACAAGTGCAGTCAGTTATCTCCAAGTTCGGAGAATTTCAGAATTCTCGAGTCTATGACGAATCTTAACACCTGATCTGCGGCAGACCTAAATTATCACATGGCGTGATACACGAAATGAAAAAAAGAAAAACAACACTTCTGGTCGACTCGTCGCAGAACTCTTTCCCTTCTTCTCTAAAAAAAGCTTCCTTTAAAGCCAATCTGTTAAGCGAGGGGGATAAGCTTCCTTTCCTTCTCATTGGAGTAGTTATTTCTTAGCTCGTGGTCTATCCCCAATCACGATGGAACAATTCACGGTAAAATTCATATTCTATCTGTAGTCGTTTCGACCTGTGAAGGTCGAACAGACAATAGCTATTTTCATAAGGTCTCATTATCCATGACACTGAATATCTGCTATCAGATTTGAGTGAAATGTTGTTCTCATTAATATAAAACTCTAACATTGGTGGTCTGTAAATCCCTTTATAAACTATATAGCTCCCTTCATCCCCTTACTAATTGCATGTAATATAACTATCCACAACACTGCTTACCTGCTATCAAATTTAAATGATAGGTTGTTATTCTGTACTTGTTAAAAATATGTATTCCTCTCTACTGCCAAATGAATGCTACAATTCTTCCCACTTGAAATATGCTACAATAATAATAAATTTTATATTAAATCCTGTATTTTAAAATAAAATTAAAAAAGGTATTGAAAATAATGTTTTCAGTTTATTTTTTATCTTTGAAAATTTCATTGATTCAGATCAGATTTCTTCCAGAATAGTCTGAAGGGCCCCTGATGTTATCAGATATCCGGAGAGAAAGAGGGGTCGAAAAAGTAGATGGGGTAAACAAACATATGAGTAGGAGATGTAGAAGGAGAAGCTGGATAATTTTTAACTGAATAGTTTATAAAGGGATTTACAGACCATTAATTTTTTTTATTGTTTACATTAGTAATAAATTATTATTTTTTTTAACATTTATACGAAAGATTTTAGATTTTTTTAAATACTTTAACAGGAAACAAGATTCAATTTTAGTTCTATAAACAGTATCCATTTAAATATTAGATCCCTTGCCAATATTTTGCTAGTCTGGATGCGAAATACCTGTATCGACAATATTTTTATGTACGCTATTTATTGGCCAAGACATGTCCTATCTATAAATTGACAAAAACGAAGTAGATGTGTTTATTACTAGATAATACAATAAAATGTGCGAGACTATTTGGATATTTGTGAGAAAAAATGTTTTGAGCATGAACGTTACGAAAGCCGATATCGATTGAATTCATTCACAACATCATAACCAGCATGTTTTATCGCTGTCGGCGTGAACCCACTCATCATTGAGAAATTTTTATTTAATTTGCATGTCCAAATTTAGGATATTTGGCACATGATGTTCTTATTGATATCACAAAATTTAGATATTACGCACAACAATTTATCATATGTGAACATGATGTTGTTCTGGTTAGGGGTCCGTGACACGTTATCCGAAAATGAGAGCCAAGCAAATAAAACTATTTTCAAATTTTGGCGGAGAAGGGTACATTGGGCCCCCTTAACTCTTGAAATGTTTCATGAATAACATTGCTCTTCAGGAATTTTTGAAGAATTTGACTTTTGTTTGAAGTGTTTTGTAGTATGGTTTTGAAGTACTTTTCATGTTTTCGCTTGAGATTTTAAACATTTGTATATCCAATGACTATACATACTCGTAGGGCGTTGATCAATTTCTACTTCTTGAATTTTCATACTTATTACTTTTGGCATTTTACCATGCCTATTGAGCTGTTTAGTGCTTCTTAATTGTAGTTGGAATACTTCATTCTTCATTAATATTTATGCCTAGAATTTTCAAACATTGATATATTCTTTTGGCTATTGAACGTTAGTGTTTCTTGTAGAATTGGGAATACTTCATTCTTCATTTGGGATGACATTTATCTCATTTTTGTACATTCTTTTAGAGATTCTTGAACAATTCCTTCTTCATGAAGTTCTTGATCTATTCAACTTTGCCATATTCATGTGTCTATTTAATTTAGCCATTCTTGTAGTATTCCAATCAATTGCTTCATATATCTTGTGCATTATTAAACATTGGTATATTACCGAGTTTATTCATCCGTCTCGAATGTTGCAATTTAAATAAGTTGAAATTTGCCGAGCAGGTTTTTAAATTGGATGTGTTATAATAAATATTATCACCAGGTTTCATTTACAACTAATTCCCTATTTAATAAATTATGATTAGTTTTCAGTTTGTTGGTTAACTTTTAGAATCCAATGTAGTAACACTTCTTTTAAAACACAGTAAATTCTGAAATTTTGATATCGTAAAGAAATAGGTTTTAAATAATTATAAAAAAATTGGAAAAAAAATTTAAGTTTATATACCAAGTAGATAACAAATTAAAAATTTCTTCTATCTAATTAAAATATATTATATTTTAACGCCTACTAACAGACATGGCCTGGTGTTAAGCAGTATAGCATTTTTCCCAAGGAAAGAGTTGTGGCATTTCTTTCCCAGGAGAGAAGAATGTATGTTAACAACCTATCACTCAACTTTTACAGAAGACAAGCAGTGTTGTGGTTGGTTATATTACATGCATTTAGTGTTTGTATTAATGTGACAACATGTCACTCAAATTTGAGAACAGATATTCAGTCTCATGTATGTTGAGACTCAAAACATTAGCGATTGTCTGACAATTACAATATGGACTGCATCAGGAGTTGTTGTATCATGATTGATGAAAAACCATGGGCTGAGAAAACGTCTACTCCAATGAGAAGTGAAGAAAGCTGATTTATATATTTTTTTATATAATATATTTTTTTATATAGCTAACTAATAGTTTAATATCTATTTGGATCTTTACAATAATTCAATAAATTTTAAAAATAAATGAAACTCACGGCACTTGGAAGTAATGATTAGTTTATTTTAAACATTTATTTTGAAAGACTTTACAATTCATTAGGTATCATCATCAAAATATGTTATCGGAATTCCCTTTGAGAGAATCGAGCTACATAAAATGTTTTAAAAATAATTTTTACATCTGATTTCACGATCTCAAACAATTTGACAACTCATTGCTTCGTAATATTTTCTTTTATGTCAGCTCGAAACTGAAAATTTTTCATCCTGAAAAAGAAAAGAAAGTCATTAAAATCAATAATTTACTATAAATTTTTTAAATCACAACTGCCATTTTATTTGCGTTATACATAATCATAGATAGAATATGAATCGTTAATTTCTATGGTTTTCTAATGATTTAATGTTTATCTGAAAAGTATGCTAAAATATATTTTAAGTTGAATTTCTTAAAAGACTGATTTGTTTTGCTAAACTGCCATAGGATAAGTGTCACAATTGTTATACTTATAACTTCATTAGATTTTTTTTCTAATGCAGCTGAAAAATTTAAGACAATTAACTTTATGCCATAAGCAAGGGCTGCACTGACTTTATTCATTTAGCACTACCCAGGAAACACGCGTAGCAGGGAGATATGCTACGGACTCGAGTAACACTATCCCCGACATGCTCTACGATCCTATTAGACAGCCTAGACTCGAACCTGGGTACTGAGTACTCACTAGGTCCTCAGGCCCCTATTTCATTAGATTATGAAAATTATTATATGTCTTATATATACTATGTTTACATTGAACTAAAACGTTTTAAATATATATATTGTTTCTCCTATCCAACTTGATAGGCAGCAACATCCAAGCCATGTCCAAGAATTTGTGCTACGCTTTGTGTGACGCTAAAGAAGGCGGTGGCTAACTGGATCACTTTTAGGGTATCGCATAGGTAAAAACACGGAAAACTCCCATCAGGTAATTTGACTAAAAGGCAAGATGTTAAACATCACAAACGCCCTCGAGTCTCTTCGTATTTTGAAACAGTGTCCACAACAAAATCGAAATGCGGATTGAACCTGCGTCATAATGCTCGGAACCTGAATGGCCAAGTGTCTAGCGCTCTGGAGTTCGGTGCCACAGGTTTCGAGCCACGGATGTTTGTAGTGGTTCGGAATCCATTTTAAGCCGTAGGTCCCGGCTTCATATGACTGTAGAGCGTCACAGAGCCCAGTCAGACTTCTCATCCACATCATTCACAAACTGTAAAGAGACAACTCAGCTCTAGGCACAGTGATGTGGTGTGGTGTAGTAGTAGTAGCAGTAGTAACCATTTTACTCACCAGTGGCGCGCGGCGCCACTGAGCCACGAATAGGGCTAATATATATTCATTTTGTTATTTGATATTTATTAAAATCATTGCATTTTATATTGTATCTTTGTTCTAAATTACTAGATTGGTTGTAATTCAACTATGCTTTAGAATTTTATCCTTTTTTTCAGCTCAATGTAAGTATAAGGGATCTATCTCTACATTTATGCAAATAAATGTGATGTATTTTACATAATTCTTTAGTTATATGTATTTTATAAATATTTTCTAAATTTTAACAAAAAAAATAATTTTTTTGTATATATTTTAACTTTAATTTTGTTAATGTTTTATAACCAAATTTAAGAATAGCACCAAAAATTATTCCATAAAATATTATTTAAAAATATTCCTCTTCTGAACGTGGTCGGATATCTTCAAGTACTTTAAATATATCATAGAATACTTAAGGTAATCATGCACTTCATTTTATTATAAATATTTTGAAATACCACATGTAAAAGGGATGTTGAACTACATGTTCCTTTTAAAAACCGGTAGCGTATTGATGATATCAGCAACGATATGCCTTCAAAGAGAATAAGTGTTTTCAAGTCAATAAATGAAAACAAATTAATTTGTGTCAATTTTTAAGGAAATGAATCTTATATAACTTTTTTTGAATTTAAATCTGTATTTAACTTTACTAACACAGTATACCATCTTTTTGTTACATCTGCAAAACTTACTATTTGTAGTAGTTTCATCATCATCGTTGGCACAACAGCCCAGTGTGGGCCAAGGCCGTCTACCTACTGGTAGATTTCGAGACGAGGGATGCTTTTCTTTTTTTACGGTGCAAGGTTGTCAGCTCTACGCTCAACAGTCATATGAGACCGGGACCTACGGTTTAAAGTGGATTCCGAACCACTGCAAACATCCATTCAGGCCCATTTATAATAGTTTAGTATTAGTTAAATGCCACATTTACAACGAAATTCAAATGAAACAATGATAAATAAAAATTAAGATATGAATATATTTATGTTAAAAAAATAATAAAGGATATAAAATAATATTATTTCTTGTATAAATAATTATTTATGTAGTATACTTCCAAAGGATTTTTGGAATAATCTCTTTAAAATATTATGATATTTCAATGCCCCAATTTAGGTTTCGAGTAATCATTACTAAGATATTTAATGTTAAATTAACAATATTTATGATTTTCCATAATAAATGACTGAATCAATATATTTACAATTTCAATTATCCCTAGTTCAAAGTACAAATGAAGTGTTTTACCTTATATATGGTATTTTAAAAAGTAAAATTTCATTAAAATATTATTTACAAAATTCAAATCAAATAATTCAGATATTTAAAAATCTTTTTGATTGATTAAAATTTCCAAACTTTTAAATCCATGTTTAAATTAAATAAGTTGTTATGTACAGTATTAAATCAATCGTATTAAAATCATTAGATGATATTCTTCAAAATATATTAGCTGCAATTATTTTATGTGTGCTTATGTAAATGAATAGTTACTTCGGTAACTTGAATAGTTTCATTATTGAAAATTCAATAATGTATTATGACATTAAAATTTCAATAAATATCTTTGAAGAGTTATAGGATCAGAACTTTTATGTGACTTGCACAATTTCCAAGTACCTCTATTTAGGGGCAGTCTTCTGGTTTCACGCAGTCAGAGGAATAATCCTTGTCTTTCGACAAAACAAAACCAGCTTTGCATTTGCATCCATGGTTCAATCTTAGAGTGCATGGTCTTGGTCCTGGATTTTTAACGGTATAGCATGATTTTGGGCAGTCACCAAAGGATCCAAATTCTTTGTTTGCCGGGCAATCTAAAACAATTAGGACAACAATTAATTGGCAATCTAAACAATCTGAAAAAACATATGAAGACAAAAGAACATTATACTCTGCATCAAGTTAGTTCGATTACTACGTTGTAGTCAGAAAACATAATAAGGGAAAAAATCATGCACAGATGTTTTAGATTTGACAAATGGTTCTCTAAACATTTTCAAGGCAACGTATTTCTAAAAAAAGGTACAGCATTATTATTAGAAAATTTTTTACTGCCATTTAACGTATGTATTTTTTTTTTAATCTTGACTTCATTTATTAAGTGATTAATAGTCTGGTTTTAAATACATTTTTAAATCACAATTATTAATAATCATTTAAATACATTCTAAATCATGACTATTAATGATTTAAACATATTTTTAAATCACGATGATTAATAATGATCTAAATACATTTTTAACCACAACTATTAATAATGATTTAAATACATTTTTAAATCCCAACCATTAATAATTATTTAAGTTCACCTTTAAATCACGACTATTAATAATAATTTAAATACATTTTAAATCATGAATATTAATAATGATTTAAATATATTTTTAAATCACGACTATTAATAATGATTTAAATTTTTTGAATCATGACTATTTATAATGATTTAAATACATTTTTAAATTACTGTTTATGATGATTTAAATACATTTTTAAATTACTGTTAATAATGATTTAAATACATTTTTAAATCAAGATTATTAATAATGATTTAAATACATCTTTAAATCACGACAATTAACAATTATTTAAATACATTTTTAAATCACGACTATTAATAATGATTTATATAAATTTTTAAATCAGGAATATTAATATAGATTTAAACCCAACTATTGATTTAATGACGATTATTAAAAATAATTTAAATACATCTTTAAATCGCGACTATTAATAATCATTTAAATGCATTTTTAATTCCTGACTATTAATAATGTTTTAAATAGATATTTAAACATTTTCTAATATTTAAACATGTAATTTTTTAAAGTAAAACCGGGACAAATTTCATGCTATAGTTTTTTCATACTAATATGCAAATAAAATTTGTATATCATGAGAAAGTCCACATGTGTCTCTGGAGCCACAGTTTGCGCCTTCATGTTATAGAACACAACTTATAACTTAATAAGTAATCATGCTTTTCACAACATCTTCAATCTACATTTCTCGTTCGCTACGATTTAAACACTAAAAATGGACTTGAAATATCCAATGGATAAATGAGAGTTTTCAAATGAAATATTTGAATTTTAATAATTTCAAAAATAATAATTAAGCTACTTTCAACCTATGACAGCCGAACGTGCTTTGCACTTAGCTGTTTCAACTGGATTGTTGAAAACTATTGGAGAACTTGTGTACTGATGGCGTAAGAGCTAATCTGTATGTGGAATTTGTTAAATAAACTTTTTATAAAGAATCACAAGTAAAGTATTTAATTCATAAACTCATATCAGATAGTGAAAATAATGTAAATGTAAATAATTCACATGTATTGTCAATTAATACAGCTGCTTGGTTTGTCGCTTTATGGTCATTTTGTGCACATTTAGGCCAATTAGACGTGGACATATTGTTAACGTGGATTCCGAACAACTGAGCCCCCGCCAGGATTCCTTCAGGTAGGAATCCATGCCACTTCCAAAATTTGAACCTGAAGGACCAAACCGCCAGCCAATTTTCCATCTGTCCGCTAATACAGTTCCATCTTAATGTCTAAAAAGGCCTGATAATATTAAATTTGGCATATGTTTAAAAATTGTAGATACATTTGATGAAAAATAAATAACATTAATGTCTTCATTAATTTTTTTTTAAATAACTAAAAGTTTTAAAAATTTAATTATTAGAAATAATAATTTTAAAACCTAAACAAATATATATGGGCGCTCTGGCGCTCGGTGCCACAGGTTTCGGGTTCCAGTCCCGAAGGTGCTATGGATGTTTGTAGTGGATCGGAATCCACTTTAAACCGTAGGTCCTGGTCTAATATGGCTGTACAGCGTTGGGCATAGTGCTAACAACCTTATCCCATAAAAAATAAGTATCTACCGTCTAGAAATCTGCCAGCAGGCAGACAGCCTTAGCCCACCATGGGACTGTTGCACCACTGATGATGATGATGAAACATATATAATTATACGTTTGGAATAATAGATGCACAAATTATATTAAAAAATTTTTTCTTTCTAATGCAGCTGGCAAACAATTAGACAGCTTGGTCTTGGATGCCTTAAGGCAAGCGCTGCACAGATGTACTCACTTTGCATTACCCAGGGGGCGCGTGTCCCTTGAAGATAAGCCACGGACGCGGAGTCACGATGCCCCCGCAACGCTCTACGATCCTATTAGGACCGGGACCTACGGTTTAAAGTGGATTCCGAACCACTACAAACATCCATGTCACCGCCGGGACTCGAACCCGAAACCTATGGTACCGAGTGCCAGAGCGCTAGCCACTCGGTCATTTAGGCCCTATTATATTAAAAATATAATTTACTAAAAAAATGCTGAAAGAATTTTGTAATTTATTCATTAAATCAATTAAATAGTTACTTTTTTGAATGATTTAATTTCTAAATTATATTAAAAAGTCAAGACGTTACCTTTTATCTAAAAAAATTTGAAATCTGCATACCTTTCGCTGCTACGAATGTAGCACTAATCAAGGCTACACACAAGAAAATAATGAAGGTCCTCATGGCGTCCCAATCCTGATCCTTATGCACAGTGATAAACAGGTTTTCACTTTTCACATATATATAGAAAGATATTAGATAATCAGCTGACATCAATATCAAACATTCTTTTCTTTATTTCTCAATAAAAATTCACCATTAATGTTTTTATCAGGCCACATAATAAATCGAGGCATGATCATAAACTTCCATAGCATTTAAAGCATAATAAAGTAAAGAAATTTCTTGAAATAATATCCAAAAAATATCACCATCTTTAAATAATACTAGTCATATTATGTAACAAAATAATACTCTGTCTGAATAAAAAAATGAGTTATATTAAATCTTCAATACAAAAAAAGTTTAACTTGAAGACGAAAGTATATTTATTTATCAAGTTTATTCACCATTCTTTAAACATATAAGTATAATTTATTGTTCTTTAGAACACTCTGTATTATCTATAAAGTCACAATTTACGGCATTTAGTGGCGAAAAAAATCCTTTACTGAACCTTTGTTCCAACTATGTGTTTAAAGCATGTAGTTGTTAAAAAAAAATTCTTTATTAAATGCAACTCAAAAACATACAACAGGATTGAATCTAAAATTTTTCATAACTTTCCACAATTCCATAACCCTTCGCCATGCATGCATATTTCAATTATAATAATATTTAAATTAAATTCATAAAAATGCATTCCTATTGTGGCATTTTTATATTTAAAAAATCAATAATGGCGAAACTAAAATATCTACCTTTTTATACCATCTTCCATTTCCTATAAGTATGAATAAAGTAAAATAAAAATAATGTAGTAAATAAAACTTTTGCTCATCCTAACATAAGTAACGCACAAAAATTAACACTTCTAAGAGACAAAAATAAATTGAGATATTTAATAGCATATTGAACATGACCATAGCATTCTGAACACCGTTGCATGTCTGTCAATGCTTTTCAAAATCAGAGATTCAATGGCAATTGTGACAGCATCCACAAAAGTCCCACATTTTAAATATAAATATTAAAGATATCAGATTTTAAAAATATATGCTTATTACACACATCATATTTTAAATATCCATATTATGCATCTCACATTAAACAAGCGTCTCATGTCAAGCTCTCTGATGTTAGTTTCTCCTATATGTCATGCAAATTCGGAGAATCAATGGCAATTATAGCAAAATTTGCAAGCGTCTCATATTTTAAATATAAATATTAAACATCTCACATTAAACAAACGCCTTATATTAATCAAGCGCCTTACATTAGATTGTCTGACAGCAGTTTCTCTAATATGTACTGCAAATTTGGAAAATCAATGGCAGATGTAGACAAACTTACAACATTTTAACGCTGGATTTTGAGGAGATAATTTCTGCCACCTCTCCAAAAACAATGGTATTATATCTTATTTTATCTATGTATTTTAATAAAATTATTCCTGAGTTTTCAATCTAATATTCCTGCAATTTCACTGCAGAGTTAATACTACAGAAAAGCGTTGAACTGGATATCGTTAAGTGTAGACAATACTGGACAGAAATAGCTCCACTCGACCAATATGTTTTGCATAATTCTTTGTTGCATTAATGTACGATCTCTTAAATCGCAATTTAGATACTTTGACATGTATTATCTTTCAAAATATTCAAAAGACTACATTGTCTCATTTTACAGGTTCCAATTGCTGCCCTGCAGCACCACTCACCCACTCCTGAAAAATAATTGAACATTCTCCATGCTTTACAATTTGGTACTAAATCACTTTGCAAGGGTGTTAAATCATTATTATTTTAAACCCATTTTTTCTGACTTTTGGATCTAGTATTCTGTTGTGGCGCTGTCATCCACCCACTCAGTGAATGAGACGTAATTAGAAAATTGATGGGAAATGTGTAATTTTAAATTTATGTATTATGTGTTTAAATTTGGTTGCAAATTATATATTTTTTTGTTTTGTTTTGTCATTGTATTTCGATATTCATAAAGTTGCATTTTGTTAAATTATGTGTGAAACATTTTCAAATCCTGATTAATAATAATAATAATAATAAAAAAGAAAAAGAGGAAGAGAAGAAAGAAAAGTCTTTTAAGTTGTGCCATTTTCATTCAAACTCAGTTCTTGGTAAGGGTTGTTGTTTGACTTCCGGTGTGGTCAGGGTAGAAGGTGGCTGCCACCATGAAGTCAGAATTGAGCCTCAGGCTCCGTTCACCTAGAATGGAACCGGGATCTCGACCAATCGACGCCTGGAATGACGTCAGCTATGACGCGGTCATGGTTCGGGCTTATAAGCGGTGGTGGAGAGAAGTTGTGGCCTTTTTGACTGAGACTGGACGATGGAGTGACAGAAATGAAAAACTGAGGGTTAGCTGCTGCACCAGGTGATGAATTCGGTTGCAAGACAATCCAAGATGATCAGGGATTGAGACATCACAGCAGCAAAGTGCGACCGAAATTGTGCGTAGTAATGAAAAGCACAATCTGTTTTTGCCTATTTGACGACGATCACTTTTGTGATTTGCCGTTACACGTCGAGTATTTTGCGGGCGAAAGGTTCAACGTTCCAATGACAAAGTTTGAGATGAGTACTCGTTTGAATGTTTGATTTCTCTTTACAATATTTTATCATTTCCTTTGAACCTTATATTTTTAAAGTATTCAACATTCCAAGACTGATACTGTTTAACTCTAATGTGGAACTATTCCTCCTTCTATATTGTGTATGAACTCACTAGGTAGAATTTAGAGTGTCGTCTTTTTTTGAATTTAAATTGCTTGTGCCAGTTATGTGTGATAGATAAAATTAACATGATTTGATTTATTTTCAGTTTAATCTAATGTATTGTGTTAAGTGTATTCTGTGTGTATGTAATTGTATAATATTGATGAGGCCCCTGTTTGCATTTAATCAAAATTAATTCATTTGTTTATATCTAATTTTATTATAATAAATCTAATGTTTATGATTATAATTTTCCTGATTATTAATTCCTGCAGACATTACACGCACCTTGCTGATTGTCGTTTAGGTAAAATTTTAATTTCCTGGGTTAATATCTAAGAACACAACGCAATTAATTCAATTATAGTATCTGATTTGTTTTGCTTTTGATTCGTGATTAGAGGTAATAGTTTAATTAATTAAATTACTAGATAGCAACACGACAATTCCCGTAATTACTCAATAGAATTACTATAGAAAAATAGAAGTACAGAAGAGCTTTGAACTAGATTTCGCTTAGTGTAGAACCACACAGCAATAGATCGATTCGAAAAATGTGTTTTGTCTAATTGTTTGTTGAATAATATACGAACCCTTAAATTGCAATTGGTGTCTATAATTCTCAAAATATGCCAACGACTGTATTGCGTCCTTCTTCTAGACGTGATTATTAACTTACAGGTTCCGGTTGCTAACATGCAACATCCCTCTTCCCTTCCCATAAAATAATCGAACATCCTCCATCATTTACAATTTAATACTATATCATTTTGTGGTGGTATTAAATCATTCCTATTTTAAACCCATTTTTTTTTTACTTTTAGATCTAGTATTCCAGCAATTACTTAGTAGAATTAATAGAGCAGAGCAGAAGAGCCTTGAACTGAATTTCGTTTAGAATAGAACTCGGCAGGAATAGCTCGACTCGACCAACATGTTTCGCATAATTGTTTGATGAGTGATGTACGAACCCTTAAATCCCAATTCAGATAATTTGGTGTGTATTAATTCTCAAAATATTCAAACGATCGCATTTTTTCTTTTAAATCCGTCCCTTAAGAATATAAAGAGTTGGTTAGCCTGATTTAAAGCATGGTGAATATATTTTTAATTAGTTAAATGACATTTTAAATGTAATATTATCAAATGGAAATAAAAAATTAGTTAATATTCACATTTTTAGATACTAAGCATTCTTTCTATGAGATATATTGTTGGAAACAATCATAAATAATAGAAAACTATAGTGTTTTAAAAAATGTGAAGTATTTAAATTGTTTTGTTGGGAATTACGGAGCCTTTCTTAAAATCTGTGAATGATATTTAGCCAAAACTTATTTATCATTTAAATAAGTATCGAATCAGAACCCTTTTAACATTCTAAAATGTTTCTTCTGTAGATTTTAGTTATTAATTATCAGTGAAAACGAATTATAAATAAGGAATTATCGAACTGACAAAAAAATCGTCGTCTGGTTACCACGAAGACCACAATTGGATTTGCCTCATGGTTCCTTTAGCTCTCATAATAGAATTGATGCTTTCTTTAGCTTTAATAATAAATCTCAGTATTCCTTTAGATCTATTAAATCAACTCAAGGTGATCCAACAAGGCTACACAACATGTTTTGAACTTCTCCCAGCTATTCAAATGGAAAGCGATTTTCTTAACAATTTTTGACTCTTAAAACAAGTCTTTATCTGCAGCATCACCATCAATCCAATGTATATACACAATAAATGTATAGATTTATTTGTTTTTCTCCCATTATGACGCTTGTCGATGGCTATACTGACCTTCATAATATGCCAAGACACAGAAATGCTAATAAGTTGCATACGATGTCGCTCACGCTGTATTTTGAAAGGCCGTTAGAATATTTAAAAACATTAAATACGTTGTACAACAGTTTCATGTGAGAAACTTACAAGACTTAAAATGGGCAATTAAAACAATTTTTGTAAAGCTTGAAATCTTGAAAATATCTTGATATTTTCTACGAAAATTATGATTTTAAAAATAATTCTGTAAATATGTATTTTAAGGTGTATGTTAAGATATATTTTAAAATGACTTTATACATAACATATTAATTTCGGAAACTGCAAGAAAAAAAACTCATGAATTAATTCAATGTATTAAAATTCTATTTAACGCATTAAACTACAACGCACAACATATAAATTTTATTCATGAGTGTATTTAATATCATAAATATTCTCCCAACTTGGAATTTAGATTTACGAATAAGTAAGACGTAAGTAAGCATGAATATATTTCACCAGAACTTACATGATGGTCATAATCAATCAGACACAATTTAAAGTCATCTCAAGCTTAACAACAGTGATCTGACATTTGTTTGAGCAATTAAGAAAGATATTAAAAGGAAGATTTCCTAACAAATATTCACAAAGGTTACTAATTGAGAAAATAGGGCATTTCCCAATACATAATAATTATAATGGATATATAAATTACGAATTAATTAAAGAGATATAAATACTAGGGTTAAAATGAGTATTTTAAATAAAAGAGTATTTTTTATAAGAAAAGGAACATTTTGTTAATTTTTACTACAACTGTAGTATTGTCGTTGTTTGTACAGCAGGACTGTAACCTGGGCGGGGTTGGGTTGAGACTTGAGACACTACAAGTTTGAGAACTCATAGTTTTATTTACATACGCACAACCATTGAGATGGTGGTAAATTTGGTTGTTTCACGTGGGCTTTCTGATGCCACCATCATTACAGACTCAAGGTCAGCTCTGCTGGCTTTGGAAAATCCACTAAACACCACACCCTCTGTTTCGGAGGTGAAAGGTATCCTACAGGAATACATTCATTCCATTAAATTTATGTGGACCAGAGCGCAGGTCGGCACAGCTGGTAATGAGGCAGCTGATGCCTATGCCAAGTTGAGCACAGAAAAGGACAGCATTGATTGTCATCTAGCACTTTCAAAAAGTCACATTAAACATCTTCTACTGCAAGACACTCTGCAACAGTGGCAATCATGTTGGAATACCTCATTAAAAGGCCGGGCGGGTTTTGAACTGTGTCCGGTGGTCAATTTGAAAAGGCTCCACGGCAACTTTTATATCAACCAGCTTATCACAGACCATGGTGCTCTGGCCAAGTACCAAGGAAAATTCTTCCATAAGGACGAAGTTTGCCCCTGTGGAAAGGCGGTTGAAGATAGACTGCATCTTGTTTTTCACTGCGAAAGGTGGCAGGACTTTCGTGATAAGTGTTTTCCGAAAAATTTCAGACACTTGAGCCTGCTTCAACTTCTGCTTTGTAAAACTGTCAGGACGGCACTGGAAGCTATCATGAAGAAAAAATTGGAGGTTTTGCTTCAGGAACTTCTTCCTTAGTTCTCTTTCGCCTCATTCTCATTCTCATTTTCACTTTTAGTTTTAGGATATTATGTACCATTTGTTTTCTCATTTTATCATCTGCACCATCTTATTTTTGTACTTTCTTATTTTTAGTGCACCATCTGTTTTATACCTTTTGTCTTACGTACCAGTTGTATTTATGATCAGTTCTTTCTGTATTTGCTTTTGCACTTTTAGTATTGTTTTGACTCTTGTAATTTATGTTCTGTGTATCTCTGTTTCTGTGTAAGCTTCCTTGTTTTGTCATTACCACCTTTTTAATGTTTTTGATATTGTTTGCTTTTCTATAACTGCTTGTAAACTGTGTCTTGTAACTCTTGTATGTTGTTACTTTGTATTTGCTTTGTTTTAATAAATGGTTTGGTCGGTCCCGTGGGGGGAGTCTAGCACCACTTTGCTCGGCCGGCATGTGTGCGCGCCGTTAGAGCCGGGTTCTTTTTGTCGCTGGGTTGGGGTTGCTATGGCAGCGCCGATCATCTGTTTGCGAGAGCCTTCGGGCAGGTCACGTGTAACTCCTAGAACTTACATACGCACAAACACCACATACACACAATTAAAACAAACAGCAAGTAACACATTTAAAGACATCTAATTAAAGATTCGGGGAAGGCCTCCACTTCTAAACCAAAAATAAAGATATTTCCTCTCGAGATGAGAGATTGTAAACTAAACGCCTCTGAGGCAGCGTCAGTTGCGCAGTACTTTCTCTCTGGTGAGAGTCCTGATGACTACTGCCATTTCTACTATACGTCACAGCGGGCGCTCTTGCAGTACGTAGTAAGTAGCACGGTTACACCACTTTAAAAAATGTTTGTCAAATGCCATATAAACAACAATTTTGACAGAAAAATTTAACTCAAGAAAGACCAGACATCTATATGTTCAACATCTGGGTTATTTTTTATTAAAGAGTTATTTTTATAGTCATAGACTTCGTAGTCATGAACACGTAATGTATAATTGGTTTTTATAAATTGATAAAAAAAGGCTTAAAAAAGTCATTTGAAATATTTTTCCTTCACAATGCGAGGCAAGAAAAATAACGATTATGAAATTTATTAAAAATGAATAACACAATTTAGGACTAAACGAAAAATGTGTATCAATTTTAGGTAAAATAAATTTTCAAAATGAAGAAAAAACAGAGTAATATTTATGCACAATTGAAAAAATCATGAATAAGAAAATAATACAAATCATAAATCTGTATCATGCTTTATTCAAACCAAGATCGTTATTATTGGTGTCAGTACGAAATCTTACAGATGCGAAAAAAATTGTACTACATTTTTTTTTTTAATGATGGTAAAACGTAATAATTTATTTTTCAAATAACAGTTCCTATATTTTTTTTCCTTCTAATGCAGCTGGCAAATAGACCGTGATCTTCGCCATAAGGGCTGCACCGATGTTACTCGCTTTGCACTACCCAGGGGACGCGTGTAACTTGATGGTAAGCTACGGACGCGGAGTAACAATGCCGCCCCGAAACGCTATACGATCCTATTAGGACCGGGAACTACGGCTTAAAGTGGATTCCGAACCACTACAAACACCCATGGAAAAGCCGGGATTTGAGAACCCGATACCTGTGGTACCGAATGCCAGAGCTCTAACCATTCGGCCATCAGGCCTTTTGCACAGTTCCTATATGAAGTAATGTATTTATTATTTTTCTATTTCATATTACTAATATAACTATTTTATTATTATAGGTTGCTTTTTATTGCTGAAATTAACTTTCTACAAATACAGAATAAAAGAATGTTAAGCTATTTAATATTTTTTATGAGTAACACTTGAATGTAAGTAATACTTAAGATAAAAGAATGAATTATAAATAATATATTTGATATATATAATATATTTGATCTCATAATTAGAATAAATGATCTTCATATCATACGAATAAGTGATAAATTAAAGTGTTAAAATTTGAAAAAATATGTGAAATATATAATACTATTTTACATTTCTAAAATTTGTAAAAAAATTGTGATTAAAAAATTGAATATTTTTGAAATATTTTTAAATTATTAAAAATATTTCAAGAAACTGTAACAATTTTACATGCACTTTTTTAATAAAACTCCAAATTAATTCAATAAGATAAATTTATTTGTTTGTTTTTCACATATAAATTATTTCTTTTGTAATTTGTAACTCCATAAATGGTTTCTAACTTACATTTATATTTACGTAGCTATCTACACACGTAGCTAGCGTTTCAATACGTTATATTAGATTTCATATACATTAAATTATTCTTTATATTTTTCTTCTGATTTACACTAAGTCCTTGCTTGATGTAGCTCATTATTTTCCTTTGCAGTTATCCATACATTCTTGTTCAGAAGAGTATCTGTTGCCGTTTCCTTGGCAACCACCATAAGTGAACATGTTGCATTTCCCGGTCTTTGGATCATAGTTCCAGCTGCGTTTGGCTGCTCGACACCTTCCTGTCTTGGGGGATCGACGCAATTCTTCTCCTTGTCTGTATAGAAAAAAACCATGAATTACTTTATGTAAACAAATTGAGCAAAACTGTCAGTCGAGTTTCGCTTATATCTACACGAAAAACCCACCATTCAATCTCACAATTACTGTATAGACGATCAGAAATGATTAAATAAACTGGATTCACCATGAATTTCGCACGAGAACCATAACCATATAGCGGACCATGTGTCTACAGAAAAAAATAAATTAAATAAATTGTACTCGAGATGTGCGGGCCTCTGTAGAGTTTTCCGTCGTTTTAAACATTAGAATTTAGTTAGTCATGGCGACGTTAGTTATAGTTTAGGCTTAGCGATATAGTGATTATTTCATTTTGTAGTTTAGGCTTCACGTTGTAGTGATTATTTCATTTTGTAGTTTAGGCTTCGCGTTGTAGTGACTACTTGGTTAGTTTGTAGCTTAGGGTTCGCTTTGTAGTCATTACTTGGTTAGTTTGTTGTTCAGGCTTCGCGTTGCAGTGATTACTGCATTAGTTTATAGTTAAGACTTCGTTTTGTAGTGATTACTTCATTAGTTTGTAGTTAAGGCTTCGTGTTGTAGTGATTACTTCGTTAGTTTGTAGTTTAGGCTTCGCTTTGTAGTGATTACTTCGTTAGTTTGTAGTTTAGGCTTCGCGTTATAGTGATTACATGGTTAGTTTGTTGTTCAGGTTTCGCGTTGTAGTGATTTCTTCATTTGTTTGTAGTTTAGGCTTTGCGTTGTAGTGATTACTTGGTTATTAGTTTGCTTTGCAGTTATAAAAAATAAATGATGTGCCTGTGTCAACAACTCTTCTCAATTGTAACATTTTATTAATCATATTCACCTTATGTTCAACATTTTTTGGAAGCTGAAAATTCCACTTTCGGAAAGTTTCAAAGTTGCAGATTACACAAAATTTCACTAAAGCCTTTTGTCTTCAAAGGTGATTATACGCATATATGGCCCTAATTTTTACTGGCGCAGCCAAAAACGATTCTTCGCTGCAGAAATTGGCGTGAGAGCTAATTTTTCTTCTTATAAATGCGTGCACCTACGTTACACATAAAATAAATGTTAAATTTTGATGGTTAATTTTTTTTTTCTAAAAGTCCTTTTGTTCCATCCGTGAGCAAATATAATTTATCATCAAATAAAAATACACCAGAATTTCAATTTCAATTAAATTAAAATTTCCACCCGTCAATAATTTAATACTAAATGGCAAAATAGCTGGCAGGCTGATAAGAAATAGTGACTTTTTTATGGCGCCAACTGAGTAATAAGTAGCCAAGTGTGGTAACCTTGGTTTCTTGTATTTTTTGCAATTCATTTCACTTACAGTTACAACACGTTACTTAGCATACTTTGGCGAAAAACATTTTGACGCCAAATACTAACGGCTCCTGTTTTGCGATTTTACCATTTTAATTTCTCGAACACCAGCGTTCTATTTTTTATTGTTGAAAACTTTCTTTTGTTCTATACCAGAACAACTTTAATTTCTCATCCGAGAAAAACGAACACGCCAGTGTTTTATTGTAAATTGAAATTATAGTGTTATTAAAGAGATTAGTTTCATCAGTGAACAGAATCAATTTCTTATGACAGAAAACGAAAAAAACCCGCCAATGTTTCAAAATTGAGAGAATTGTTAGTCCTATCTGTATTGGAACTAATTTATTCTTACCTGTATTCTTATATAACATTTTTGTATGTCCATTTTTGGTTATCAATGGAAAAATGGACATATTAGATTTTGAATTTTTTAAGCGTCCTTATATACTGCTAATTATTTATTAATATCATTGTTAATAGTATATATTACGCACATTGATTTCTTCTTATGTTGGAATTGATTTTATAATTTTAATTTTGGAAACCAGGTATTTTTTAGGGTCAAAATATAAATTACCATTTATTACAAGCATTTATTGTTGTTGTTTGCTAATAAGAGCAACCCCCGCCCCTTTTTTTAAGCATCAAGTCATTTTTAAGGAAAAGCAGAAAGGACGATTTATATAAATTAGCCACTGAGTTGGGAGTGAGAGTAAAACCTGAAATGAAAATGATAGAGTTAAAAAAAATATTATCAAGAGCGAAGCATGTAAGAAAGATTCAGACTTCGTAAAAGGACTGTTAGAAACAATTATTAGCAGCAAGATTGAAGAAGAAAGGAAACAATAGGAATAACAAAAAGAACAGGGGTATTCGAGTTAAGAAAGTAAGAGTCGAGTTAAGAATTCGAGTTTTTGCTGCTACAAAATGATTAAAATTAATAGGAGTATAATAACATGAAATCCATTATTGTCCTCGATGTTTCTTTCCGTCTTGTTTTCAAAAAAAGGAAATAATAAAACGAAAAATGCATGGGTACATCAAAGATTAATTTACTAAGCCTTTAAGTGTTTAAATATAGTATCAAATTATTTCAAACAAAAATATTCAAAAGCAGATCAGATGCAAAACTGGAGTGCAATATTGAAAAATTAAATAATGAATCATGCATACCTTCAGCTGCAACGAATGTGGGCACAAAGCACGGCCACGCACAAGAAAAGAATTAAAATCTTCATATTGTCCAAATTTCAGATGCTCACAGACTGTGAAATTTTGGTATCTGTTTTTCTTATTTATAACAGTAGCCTGCAATGGAAAATATCAAACAAATCATATTTTATTTTATTTAATCGCGATAACACTCTTTTATTTATTTCTTGTAGACATAATAATTTGAATCATCTTCATAAAAGTATTTCATGGTATTTGAAGTATATAATGGAAAAAGACGTTTTCTCAGTAAAATCCGCCAGTAAAGTCTTATTCAACAAGAAAGAATGTATTATGCTTGAATAAAAGAAACCCTGTTATATTAATAACAAGAAGTAAACATTTAAAACCCTATACCACTGTTTCTCAAACTTTTGAAGTCGAGGCGCATACAATTGTAGGCACAATTTATACACATTTCTGAGAAATATACTATAATTGTTAAATCAAATATTAAAGAAAAAAGTATAATAAACAACATAAAATTGAAACGCACCTTAAATTTATTTTTTATTCTTGTGTTTATGAGAAACATGAGCATGATTGTAGTAAAGGACTTTAAATGTGTTTAGGCCTATATTTGAAAAGCAAACTATCATTTTCTTCTCAAAGCATTGAATATTTCCACTATTTATACAGTTAATTGTTATATGGGTAGAAAATCGTAATTCAAATAATATGACATTGAAAATTATAGTACAATTTTCAAAGCTTAGATATTGGATGTTTTGCAAGGACATATTGAATATGACTATAATTGATTACGCAGCATTCTTCTTGATTTAAATCTCATAGTACATGAGTAGGACACCTTTGGGGTGATACCTTTTAGCCTCCTTTTAATCCCTTATAGAATATGTTGATACCTTGTAATTCTCCTAAAGTGTTTAGGCATGGTATATTTCCTTTTTGATGAATTCAGGAGTTGCAGATGACTCCACCTCCCGGACCCACGCTGAGCCCGTCGAGGGGTGCACTCAAAAGAAAAGAAAACCTGTCAGTTTGGCGGGTTGACAAAGACCCTTTGAACTTGGCGGGGGTGAAGAAAGACAGGGCGAAAGAGACAACTCCTGGAACAGGCCGTTGACCTGGTGACTTCATTTTTGCTGCGATTAAGAGATTCTGCGATTCAAAAAGATGCTGCGATGATAATCTGAGTTAAGATTTTTGCTGCAATTACATTTTACGATTTACCATTGTTTTTGAGATCAAATGAAATATACCCGCCACCAAAAGATAGGGATATTTCTTTTTACAGTATGGGAAAATTAGCTGCGTCACTAGTCTCAATTGTAGTAGGTGAAAATTTTCAATATGATTATTTCTCTGTAAACATTTGTAATTAGTTCTGTTTTGTGTACCAAATTAAAAATCTTGTTAATATTCTAAATTTATGCAAACACTGTGTTTAAGTATTCATTAAAAGTAAATTAATTAGTTTATTTTGGTATTAATTTCGTATTTTGTTTAATTGTACTTTATTAATATTTTAAATTATTTAACCTATGAGTATATATATATATGCAAATTAGTGGCAATTCATTTCTATGTCGGAACTCGTTTAAGAATGTACTCGGTTCTGACAAAATACTTAACAAATTAAATATATGTACATTAAAGAATGAGCACTGTAAATCGCTATAATTTGTTGGATAATCTGGTGTTGAACATGGTGAGACATCGTTCCAGCAACAACCATTGCAGCTTATATGTGGAAAACATAGATCCTTAGCAAAGACTTTTGCTTTTAGTTCTTTTATGCAAGACAAAGGAAACATGCACGTTTTCACTTGACTTTTGTTTCATTTCACGCATGTAATTTTTTGTATGTAAGCCATGTGGCTTCGATAATAGTTGCTTACGTCAGCCAACAGTGAATCACCTAGAAAGTTTACGTTTAGCTTATTCGAATTGGTAAGCTAAACGTAAGCAACTATATTATCACAGCTTTCACATGGCTTAAGAAACAAAACACACACGAAAATGAAAAACTTCAAATGCAAGAGAAATGAATTAAACCAAAGGAAATCTTAATTGAAAGAATAGCACGGCTTTCATGCCAGTTCCGGCCTAATAAAAGATGTCCAAAAAGCAAAAGTCTTTTGAAACTATGAACTAACAGTGATAAGTAATGGAATAAGAAAATTGGGAATTAGCCCGCTCTTCTGAGAAT